>JAMKCH010049366.1:0-22805 GCA_023653785.1 Ophioderma brevispina | reverse complement strand
CATTTGTTTTCGCGCTGCTCGTACTGCGGGTATTTAGTGGGCTTATTCCTTGGCCAGGTTTAGCTCCCCCCTATGTAAGTCCACAATTAGACCGCCAGGGCATGTTGGGGACATGTCCCTGTCTCGTGTCTTCTCCCTTGCTTGTTATTATTGTTCGCCCTTGTTGATAGCCTCGCAGTGCAACCATGTCATCTGTGTTTTCACAGTGTACTGCCAGCTCGTGCCGATGAATCTCAAAATTCTTCTCAAGATTTTTTTTGGGGGGGTGCCCTGTGTCTTCTGTCTTGTCTCGTCTGTCTTGTCTCCTTGGCCTTATCATGTGCTACTTTCGGAACTCCAGGTTCTCGGTGCGGGCTAATTAACCGTATTTAACAACCGTTACAAGTATGTCTTACTTTTGATGTTACAAAGAGATGTCTTCATCAAGTACTACCGTACCGCTCCGAAGATGTATTGGGTGTAAGGAGTTCCTTCGAGGACAAGACAATGACCCACAGGAACTGTGTGTGAAGTGCAGAAATTGTTCAAGAGAAAGACCTTGTAATATACACAAAGGGTGGTTAGAATTGGAATCCCAGAAGTATTTTGACGAATTAGATGTGTATATGGAAAGAAAGACAAGAAGACAAAAAGGCCAAGGCTAAGACAGTTCCATCGCTGTCCAGGGCATCTCCCTCCGGGTCTTCGACCGGCGAAGGTTCTACCTCATTCTCTCAACCAAGAAAACTTCAAGACCAGTCAAGTTCTACCTTTGATAACCACATTTCAATGTAAAATGGAAGATTATCAACGGTTGAGTAGTCCGATCGACGGTGCTGCCTCCCTACAAGTTGAAAGAAATCCAGCCACGGCCTATTGATGGTTCTCTACACTCGAGTAATCCAGCTGTGACTCAGTGTCTTCAACTGAAAGGAACTCTGCCTCAGTCCAGTGATAATTCACAATACTTGAGCAGTCAGGCTGACACATATATCCGTGGAGTGAAAGATGGTGTTTCAGATGATTTGTATAATAAAGGACTGAGGGCGGCACCTGTGGCAGCAACCAATGGAGCTCATCGGCTTTTGTTACGACTATGGATGTGATAAAGAATTGGATAAGGGTACCGTTGGTACGAGACCGGCGGCTTCCTGGTGGTGAGGGGCCTTGTGTGATGGATGATATAGAGGTAAGTAATGAGAGTGATGAAATTTATAGTCAGTTCTACCACCTCCTGGACGCCGTGCATCATGGCTATGGACCTAGATCAACCGTGACTGCAGGTGGCCGCTGATGTACTGTTAAGAGACCGAGGGTCATGAGGTTGGTTATTAGCAGAAGATGAGACTTTGTAGGGTGATAGTGGAGTCGATATTCTTTCGACGAGGGTCAGAGCTTCTCCTACACGGCTCCGAAGAAAGTTAGAGCTGTCGATGTAGAGGTGCTAATGAAAAAGGGAAAGTTCTTACTCCGCTACTTTCCAAGAGAAGTGTTCCGTAGTCCGTCTAGTCGATCGTCGGCGTCAATCGTGTGTTATTAGATGTAAATACTTCAAACGTTCTTCCGTCAAGGCTACCGTCGGGCCGTCACCGTGGTTCTTCGGATGACACTTCAAGCCGTTCCTCCGTCAGAGTCAACCGATGGACTGTCACTGTGGTTCTTCGGATTTGAAATAATCAACGTATCTTCCATCGAGTTCAACCGTAGGGCTGTTGCCTACCTCCTTCAGCCGTTCATTCTCCGTCTACCTACCAGTCAAGTCAAGCCATGCTTCCAGAAAGAGTTCCTCTCCATCTGTATATTCATCTAGTACCAGAAGGATAGGTTCCGGTACTGATCTTTAGACGAGTCGTCTTCCAGGGGTCGCAGTCCGGTACGCAAGTCTTCCAGTGATAGTCACAATAGACGGCGATCTAGGGAAAAGAGTGTGGATTTAGTTCCTGTTGAACGTCAAGTAATCAAATTAAATATTATTATTATTATAGAACGTAAAACAGTCTTCATGGAGAGATCTGTCCAGTCTTCGTAGTCGACGTTCTCCGGACAGAGATAGCTCTAAGGATAAGAATACTTTCTTCTCTCCACCTAGAAAGTCTCACACAAGTAGCAATAGAAGACATAAAGATTCTCCTAGCCATGATTATAAAAGATCTAGCGGTCTCCTTCGGATAGTTCTTCATGGGGGATCCAAGTTCTATGGTCAGAAGGATATTTCTGGATCAAGACTAGTGATGACTTATCATCTATAAGACCAAAGATCCAGATTGATTCCGTGGTTAAGAAGCGTTACTTTTCTCAAACGTTCTGCTTCTTTTTTTTTTTTTTTTTTTTTTTTAACCTAGACGGAAAGTTACTTCCGGCAAGATGCCATGCCTCTTATAGTGATTTTTCTAGCAAGAGATCAGTGAATGATGTTAGTGATATTGAAATAAGACGTAAGATGATGCTGATACTCTAAGTCTAGAGTTAAGAAATCAGTAGATTGTGATAAAGAATGTCTGCTTCAGCATGTGAGTCGAAACTAAGTGTAAGTATGATTGATATCGATAAGGAACCACCTACTCATGAATATCCGAAAGTGGTTCATTCTCTCTAGGACTCTTTAACATATGATTCACCACAAACAATGAGCCAAAAAACCTAACACCTGGGGCCAGCTCCTTCTCGTACTTACAGTTCAAGTTGAGATTACTGAACTACTCAACCAATATTGTGCTGTGCTACTCCATATTGCACATTTCTAGTCAAGGCACTTCAGTCAAGAGCGCCCTGGTGAAAGTTTGGTAAAGATTCTGATTGATTGAGGATACGAAATGGAGGATTCCCAATTATGGAGGACTATTTGATGTGGACTCTTTCTTGACGGAGGATTTTGAAGATCTACAGTGCCTATCTCCTATTTGCTGCGCCTTCTGGCGGGCTGTTTTGGTCATAGAGTTGAAATGCGATCTACTATCCTCAAGATACAAAGTCTTCGGACCTGGTTAGTGCAAGCCTTACAAGAAGCAAGTAGTGAAGCCTTATTCATGCTGTTACTGCGATTTAAGACAGGACTATGTATAAAGTTCAGAAGTCTATATGGACAGATTGTCAAAAGAAGACTCCCCGTTCAGATGGATTCATGAGTCTTCCCTATGGAGGAAGATAAAGAGTTCTTCTCAGTTCTTTGGTTCCCAGACCATGCGGGGATAAGATGAAGTCTGATGAGAAGATTTTATGTAAGCCACAGACCATGTCCACCGCAGGGTGAAGGAGGTTCTAATAAGAAACATGAAGGAACCGTCATAGAGTAGATTTTGGGAATGAGGGCAATGATGTTGATCTTCGACTTGTGGAACAGATTGCCCGTGATGGTATGAGAACCTCGAATGTAGCCTTATTGTCTCTAAGTCATAAGTATGAATGGATTGTTGAGAGCCTAATGTTGGAGCTGTGCTAACGCGCTATGAGAGAGGTCTTTTGACTAGAGAGATCTTCATCATGTTTAGCGGAGCTTTTACCAAGATGCTACCAACAGTGGCTCTAAGAGACGAATGCTGTTGACGCCTTGAATTTTACAGCCAAAGAGGTTCTTCTGAGTTCCTAGAGGAAAAGATCTCTTTGGAGGTCAGTGGTCTAGGTTAGCCTCTCAAGAGGAAGAACGTGTTAAAGCTGCAGATCAAGCTACCAAGAAATCTTCCGGTAATAAGCCTAGAGGTTCGTCCAGGTATAGGCCTCATAGATACAAACCTTATGATTATGGCTACCGCAGAAGGGCTTCCGCCTCTAACTATACTCCTGCCAACAGAGGAAACAGAGGTTCCTTTTGGAAGTCGGGCTACGACTCTAAGGACAGCAAATCCAACTATAGAGGCTCCAGACAGTACAGAAGCTATTCCTCCTACTCCAGACGTAGAGGCGCCAGACGTGGCGCGAGTAGGGGAGGAAGGTACAATTGACTCTTACCTACCTATGACGCCAGTGGGGGGGGGCGTCTAAAGCTCTTCCTCCTGGCGTGGCGGTCGATAACCTCGGATCAATGGGTTCTGCAGACTATTTCAGAAGGTTACCATTTGGAGTTTCACCGATGAAAGTCAGATTTTGTACTTCGCCTATGCCAAAAGAGACATTAAGGAAAAATGCAATTTTTTCAATAAAAAAGACAGTGGAAGGTTTCTATTCAATTTTCTTCCTGGCTCCGAAGAAAACAGGAGATATCAGACCAATCATCAATTTACGCCCTCTGAACAGATTTATTCGTCCGAGACATTTCAGAACGGAAACCCTCTCAGCTGTCATCAAAGAGTTGAAGGGCTGGTTCGGCGCAACATTGGACTTAAAGGACGCCTACCTCCAATCCAAGATATGATTCTCCATTCAATTACATGTTGTAGTAAGTGTCCGTTCGGACAGTATTTCATATTTTGTCCATATTATGTTGCTTCTGGTCTTATCATTGCAGGGTACGTTAGGATACTCGCACTTGTTACATACATGCAAAAAATCTGATTTTTTCGATTTTCTGATTTAGCAAATCACTGATAGTGCCTTTAATTCAGCAGACGATGAAAAAGGCATTAAACACAAGAAAATGCGCGCCGTATGTATGTTTCCAACGGCATGCACCATGTTTAACCGGTCTGCGGACTCTGTGGTTGTACTTCCAAGCGTACGAGTCTACTGATATTCATTTAATATACCATTTGTGATTAAAGTTATGGAAAACTAAAGTAGCCTACAAATTACGTGGATGTCTTTAACCTCTTATTAACGTTTTTTTTTTTTTTAAGTTAAGATGTTATTTTGAGGTGTAAAATGTATCTCTATCTTCCAATGGCCTAGATATCATTTGAGAGCAAATTGAAGAAATTTCATATTGTGGAAAATGTGCCAGTGCGCTTTAACTGGTTAGTTCGGTGGGCTACCTGGTTACTTACCGCTCTGGGCTGCTCTTCTAGTATGAATTTGAGTGGATTTGAATTGAATTGAATGAATTCAATATTGTTGCCAGGATTTGAATCAAAATTATTTAGGCGCTATTTGATGAACTGAATTTAATTTGAATCAAAATTATATTAAATTTTGACTGGATTGAATTTGAATGGATCAACAATACTATTTTCTGGCCGAATTGAATTTAATTGAATCAAAACTAATTTCCCGAAGCGAATAACACAACCTCCAGGTTTTCCAGTTTTTCCTCCTCCATCAACGATTGGCTTGGCTTCGCTTCCGATTCTTTTTTTGACAACCAGAGTCTTACCAGTTTCGAGGGAGTTCTGCCATTCAGGACTTTCAAACTGCTACCCTTACGGTTACAAGATTGGTAAAAACAGTGGCAGAACATCTGAGAAGGAGGGTATCAGAGATCGTCTATCTTGACGATTGGTTGATTGTGGCGTCCAAACAAGTCAAGCCGAAAAGGACAGTTAACATTGTTATGAAGACGGTGAAGGAGCTCGGTGTTCAGGATTAAAAACTTAAAAAAATCAAAACCTCATCCCGAGTCAGAAACCGGAGTTTCTAGGAGCAATCTTGACTTGAAGATCCAAAGCTTTTCCAACAGAAGAGAGAATTACGAAATTAAGCGATTGCGTCATGCCTCATTCTGAAGGGAGTATCTCCAGCTCATCTATGGTTCCGCTGCTTAGGAATGCTGGCAAGCTTAGTAGGCCTTCTACCCTTCTGCAGATTGAGGCTGAGACTGCTCCAGCTAACCTTCAAAGTACTTCAAGAGACTACCATCACGATCTATATTGTCAAGTCCCGTTGAATACAAAGATTGTTGAAGCATCTACGTGGTTAAACAACGATCAAAGAACCTTATGGTGGGAAGAGAATTCTACGAAATACCACACCAAGTTATAATTACGACAGATGCTTCGAAAATAGGTTGGGGAGCATTCCTGAGGTCCCACAAAATAAAAGGAGTGTGGTCGAAGATTATAAGGCAGGGAACTCACAGATAAATTTACTAGGTTGATAGCCGTTTGTCACGTCTAAGGCGATTCAACAGATGATATCTGGGAAGTCGCGTTTGTGAAAATCAGAGCAGGAACAATTCACTGTAGTTGCCTATATATCAACCACCAAGGAGGAACAAAGAGTATCCTCAGGTGCACTGTAACTATCCGCCTCCTCACTTAGTGCCAGAATCATTCAATTACCCTGAAGGCGGAACGTCTCCCTGGAGTTATCAACTGTATCGCTGACAGCCTTTCCAGGGGAAAGTCAGCCAAAATGATAGCTTATTCAGAATCAACTGTGGAGTGGCATCTCAACAGCCGTATATGCCAGATAATTTTTCAAAGACTTTACAGGCCCATGATAGATCTGTTTGCAAACAAGACGAATCACCAACTCCCAACATATTGCACGTGGCTGGCGGACGAGAAAGCCTGGGTGAGAGACTGCTTTACAATAAGTTGGGACAATCTGATTGCATACGCTTTTCCACCGATAACAATTCTGGTTAAAGTACTGACAAAGTTACAGCAATCAAAGTCATGCAGGATGCTGCTTGTAGCCCCATTTTGGCCACGTCAGGTTTGGTTCCTAAGGCTGGTCAGCATGCTGGAAGATCATCCAAGACTGATTCCTGTAAGGCAAAATCTGCTGGTGGATGGAAGAAACAAAAGAGTATCGCTCCAAAGGCTAAGATCTCTACACTTGACTGTGTGGCCTCTCTCAAGCTTGCCTTCAAACGCAAGGGTTTTTCAGAAGAAGCTGCCTCCTTGGCGGCAGGAGCTAGAAGGAAGTCAACCTCCATTATCTACAATAGTAGACTTCGACGCTTCAACGTCTGGTGCAAGAAATCCAAGGTTGATCCGCATACAGCTTCTGTAGGAGACTTGGCTAACTTCCTGACCTCACTTTTTCAAGAAAACCTCCAACCTTCAACTATTAGAAACTACTTGTCAGCCATTTCTACTATTCATGATAATCCGGACGTGATTAGGGAAGATAAGAGTCTCTCCGATCTCATTAAGGGAATGCTGAATAAATGTCCTACCATTAGAAAACTCGCTCCTTCTTGGGATCTTCCATTAGTTCTTCAGTATGTCGCTGACGAGCCGTTTGAACCATTGGATAAAGCTACACTTTTTGACTTAACAAGAAGGACTGCATTCCTTCTTATGGCTGCATCTACCAGAAGATGTTCAGAAATCCATGCGTTATCTACTGACAAGAAGTATATGAGATTTTCCGACTCTCACATTGTTACTCTACTTCCTCGTGCTGGTTTCATGGCCAAAACACAGACACTCAATTATGCACCTCAGCCTATAGTTCTTCCAGAGCTTCCCAGAGTTACTGGTGATCCTGAAGATAAACGTTGGTGTCCAGTCAGAGCTCTTCGACATTATTACCACCGCACTGCCTTCCTAAGGAAATCTATGGATTCTTCAATTTCTGACCACCTTTTCATCACTACAACTAAACCTTACAAACCTGCTACAAAGCAAACATTATCACGCTTGGTCACTTCCCTCATCTCTGACGCTTTAAAAGTGAAAGCCTCGTCACTGGACAGTAACATCGCCCTTAACCCGCATGCTCATGAAATTAGAAGTCGGGCAACATCTTGGGCTTTTCACTTAGGAGTGAACATTACTGATATTATGGAAGCAGCAGGATGGAGGACGCCTTCAACGTTGCAGAACGTTTATATGAAAGACGTCCTTACAAGTAACCAAATCGTGGCCAAAACCATCCTGTCAGCAAAGCAGTCAGAGTAAGAGGAGGGATGCTAAGCATCATTACCAATATGCTCATAAGGTGAGGAATGCCGGTTTATATATGACTGTATATGCTTTGATACAGATGTGCTTTTATTACATATTCTATCATCTTCGAAAGAGAGATGGGCACTCCGTTCCTGTATACAGGTCCGTCCCCTTTACCTTTACCTATATGACTGTACATTGGGGCAAAAATTATTTCAGCTTCCATAAAAATTTCACATGGCGAGAAACCCAGCAGCCACTGAGACTACCGGCTCCACTTCCTCCACCTAGTGACCAGTGTGGCAGTCATGCACTAGTTGGATCATTTCGTAATGTGTATAATGTGTGAAATAGAATATACTCACCAGAATGTTGTGAGATTATTCTATTTACATACATGACTTACGAATGATCCAGCTAGTAACCCTCATCCAGGCCCTTCCCCGCAAGTGGAGCCTTGGGGAAGGTACAAAAATGAGCAAGGAATTCTGGGTGCCAGTGGCGTTAGTGATGGGCATACCGATGCCAGCATGGGACCGCTACCAAGCATGGGCGTACCAAAATTTTTAATGTGGCATTAGGGGTGTCTTGAGGCTTTTTTGAGCACAAAAAATGCACTAGGTGGATCATTCGTAAGTATACATGTATGTAATAGTCTGGTGCCCAAGCACAAAACCCGGTTGTATCGTCCAACAAGTTTTTTGATGGTTTCTATTTTCCAGACCTCTGACAGGCTCTTGCATGATTTGCCACTGCAAGCACCTGAGCATTTTGAAATATCCAAGATGGCCGCCCAAACGACGCCACACAGAATATATTATGCAATATCTCAGCTACGGGCTACTATGAAGTCGGTCTTGGTGGCTTTGGCAGGGCTTGGGGTCAAGGAGTATTCGTCATTATCTAACATCTGAATCCTCTTTACATAAGAAATCCAAGATGCTGCAACGGGGCTTAAACCAATTCCCACCACAAAATTACTATTTAGTTACATATCACGATTATGCTAGCATCTATGGACGTTTTTTGTGGTTTTGAGTAGGGTGCAGGGGTAAAGAAACCCTTCATAAAACCTGGTTATAACAAACAAACGGTTTGCTGAACTTGGCCATACTGCTAGAATAAATTAATATGAAGAAATAGGTAATTGTCCGTAGGACTGTACAGTGGCCAATAAATGTACTGTTCACAGCTGTGTTCTCACGTGAATTTAAACCTGGTTCATCTGGGTGGCGATCTGAGGAAGCAAGGAGGAAGACGATTCATTACTCGTTGTAGTCAATGCGTAAAGATCAAATTTTCAAGTCACATTGGGAGCGTGGCTTTAGTCTAGTGGATAATGCTGATTGAAAGCCTCAATCTGAAAGTATTTTAAAAATCTATGACTGAAATCACTGGTAAATCTGAAACACAATTGTCAATAAACTATTCACTCCAGTTATTCCTCTTCACCCTCGCCACCTTTTCCTCAGCCGCCATGTTTTCAACTTATGGGGCAGTTACCTATTCTATTACACTCACAATAAACAGTGCAAGTCAGCGGGCCAAAAGAACGTCGCGCATGTGTTGGGAACACGGATGGATCAGCTGAGACCGCCACAGTGAATCGGTTTTATTGTATTCTGGAGAAGATGCGGAGTGGAACCAGACTCACAGGGGTACAGGATGATTGGGTCATCTTTGAGCCTATAGGGATGGATCCAAGAGGGGGGTCCCTAGCTAATGCTTGACTTCCCAAATACACATTTGCAAAGGGTGCATGCTTAGGCATTCTCTGTGAAAGCTTCTGTATTTGGTGGCCAAACCTAACATACGATGAGAGTGATACCTGTTTTTTGGCCAACTTTTGACAACCACACATCAACCGAACGTCACATGTGTTGATGCAAGCATTACAGTATCTTCTGTGCAAGGTTATCATGTTTAAAGGCCTTTTAAAGCCTTTCAAAGCACTTTCCTACATTTGATTTGTACATCCCTCACAATTGAGCTATGGGTATCGCAACCGACCATGTCTCTCATGGTATGCGGGAGGCAAAGTACCCTCCAAGCAGAAGAGGACAAATCAAAATTGAACTGAGAATATAGAAGTACAACTTAGCAAGATGGGGAAATGGTGGCATCACATTTCTTTGATGCAACTGACCCCCTGATGGTAGGTACGACTTGTTGGAGCATGATACATCAAAGGCCAAATTAAAGGACTGTACAGGAATTAGTCGAGGAGACGGTCCCTGAAATACTTATGGGAAACTGAGTGTAAAGCAGATGGGCTCTTATATTCGACCACTACTATGATTACAGCATCTGGGGTGGTACTAGAAGTGATCTTGCTGGCAAGCATGCAGGGTAACCAACTCGTCGAAAAATACCCCTTTATCTAAGCAGGTCCGTCCTTTAATGTTACTGGAACAAAGTTCAGTTAGCGACCTGATTGTCAACAGCTGGTGTGAGAAAAGTGAGAGCCTGCAAGCCTCCAATACCACAATACCACAGACTGGTAGTGACAGGATCCAGTTGCTCCTAATGAGACAACACGGGGCTGGATACAGCGACTGATCTCAAAACAAATCATAGAGGTGATGTTATATACCCAACAGTCGCAAACTGTGGCCAAATAGGTGGACCAGGTGAATCAAAAATAATCTGTGATGACACCGTGTTTCATCTTGGTCTGAGGACAAGACCCAATTCACTAGCACAACTATGACAGAACTCCACCTGCGGTAGCATAGCAATCTTCCATGTAAGGAATGGGTCACCTTAATTAAACATGATTCACACATGAGTCGGTCGTTTTAAAAGCAAATATGCATCGATGGGGGCTCGACCAGATCTCAGCTGCAATGGGGATCTCATCACCAGACTTCGGCTAATTCTATATGAGTGCCCTACCTTTCGTCCACCAATGGATATAGACTTCTAAACCCAACAGTCAACAGTGAGCTGGTTCCACCAACTTCAACACATTTAGTGCTGCCTCATACGAAGAAGAGTTTTCATCTGCTGTTGTACTGATTACATCGTTAGTAAACTCACTTGTCAATTTGATGCAGGTACCAGTCCCAGCGTACCATGATAGACATTGGGGCAAAAAGCATGCAGAGATAGTGCCACAACTGTCACAGGTCATGCTTTGTCTGGTTGCGGATTACCGTAGCTCACACGTGGGGGATTGCAAGCAAATGTAGTTAAATGCTTTGAAAGGCTTCTTAAACTGATAAGATTGGCACTATTGTTGCACAGAGGATGACGTCATTACAGAAGCTACTGACATTTGTTGCAGCGTGCTACGTAACCAAAGCAAAACGGACATGTTTGATGTTGATCGATAGTGACTGTAAAAAGGGTCAACAACGGAAAAAGATAAGTATTAACATCATCGATGTAAAAACCATCACCAAAATACATTAATTCACAGAGAATGCAAGCATGCCATTTGCAAGTTGGGAATGGATCGGCATCTTATATATGACCCACTCCTCTTGGATCCATGCACCTATGGATGGCTCAAAGACAACCAACTAAGTCACTTATGCATGCAGCTAACAGGCCCAGGATGTTCTACCAGGAACCTACAAAAGTACTACATAAAGTGATTCACTGCGGATATATCAGCGATTCTCGTGTTCCACACAAAATGTAGATGTTCTTTTTCGGCCAAGCTGGTTTGAACTATTTTTTTTGAGGGATTAAATAGGATAGGTAAAATGCCAAATAGATGGATTGCGGGCTGCTGAGAAAAGCGGTGGAGAGAGGTTTTGAAGAGGAAGAGAGACTGACGATAAGTGACAATGGTTGTTCCAACATAATGTGCGTATTAGCCATAGATTTTTACGAAATTCAAAATTGAGTTTTAGATATTCACTTAAGAACTGATATAAACCGTTCCCAAAGTCACTGAATGTCTGACCTCACAACACATTGACATATTAAAAGGGTAGGGTAACAGGTAAGGGTAAATCGTCTTAATTGCTCCATCAATCACATGCACAGATGGGTCAGGGTTTTAAATTCACGTGAGGAAAGGGGGGGGGGGGACCTTTGTGGTTTTAACCAGCTAGACATTGTACACTTAGGCCACGGTACAATTTCCTAAGGACAATGCCTGTTCTTCATCTTACATGTTATTCCAGTAGTATGATCGATGGTCTTTCAGCAAACGTTTTGTGTCGACCTGCTAAGGCAGGAGGAGACACAAAGGATCACGTGTACACTGTTGTTGGGTCGCCTGCCCTAAGCAGGAAGACAAATAGGGGTCCATTGTCCATGTTGTTGTTGTTGGTTGATGTCGGGGTATGTGTTGTTGTTGGTGTTGATTTGTCGGTTGTGTTGTTGATTGTCGTTGTGAAAAGGGTAACTTGCTGTAATTTATACTTTGATGGATTTTTTAAACCAAATTGGGTCTCACAGGGGCAAATGGCCTCCCCCATTTTTGATGAGGTAAGGTCACATGCCAAGGTCAAAGGTCACTGCCAAGGTCAAAGGTCATGTGAGGTCAAGTTGTAAATAGGCTGAAAAATGTAAACTGAACTCATTGAAAAAGTTGTGAAGTTTCAATTGGAACCAAACTTGATTCATAGGTGCAACATGGGATCCCTCATTGTGCCCCCAACCCCACTAAAGGTCCCAAAAAAAAAAAACCGTCTCAGGGCGAATCCAGAAGCTGAGATTATAACTTTTAGTATGTTTAGTGAGCATCTTGGCAGCCAGCTTGGATTTTCAAGTACAACGAAGGATTTCAGATGTAAGATAATTACAGAAAGTACTTTGTTGACCCCTAAACCTAGCCCAAAGCCACCAAGACGGACCTTATAGTAGCCCGAGCTGAGTATGGCCTTCATATGTAGTGGGCGGTCATGGGTGCGCCATTCTTGGATATTTAAAAGCATCAAGGGTGCTGCGAGTTGGCATCATGGCAATCCTGAATCAGTAGGTCTTGAAGAGAGATATGAAAACCTCAAAACACATTGTGTGGATGCTACTTCCAGGTCTTAACCAGAAATCTGGTTCGCACTAGACTATAAATAGAATAATCTCACAATATTCTTGTGAGTATATTACCATTAACTATTTTTGACCTATTTGTCATTGTAGGGCAATAGAAGAATATGTGCCAAGTACTGTGATGTACATGGTTTGTTTGACAGTAGGGATTATCTCAACATGTTTTGGCCAGACTTAACACAAGCCTTAGATAGCTATGAATATTGAAGGCATCGGCTTGCTGTGATGAAGTAGTAGAATCGAGTTAAAAGGTTGGTGTTCGTACTGATTTACTACATGAATTTTTTAGAAATTTTATATCTGAACCAGGTGTTAGTACAAGATAGAAATGAACCAAGAGAAATCCTCCCCCACCTTACATAGTGAAAGTGAAAGGTACATTTAAAAAGTAAAAAAATTAGCAGGGAGGTAGTTGCGACAGAGATTCCTTCTGTGGGTGTCAGTCCTGTGTGTCGTGTGTTCCATTTAGGTTAGGTTGACTATTTTTTGGTATCTCATGCCCAAATGCTTGGGCCAATGTCAGCCAAACTTTTAAAGCAACACTGGATCAAGGTTCATATTGGGTGTACACAAAAAGTGATGAGTGAGTTAAGGCCTTCTGGTAGTCAACCCTCGATCTGTGGTGTAATCCAATTGTGGTGAGAGGTCAGGTGGGCTGATTAAAGGTACCATAAAAATCTATTGTTTTCCTGCCACACTTGCTACTATCACCAAATTTGGTTAGCATAAGCACTGGACCAACGGCCAATATGTGGTGTACATGGATCAGGGTCAAGGTTTATGTGAGTGGATTAAAGTCATGGGCTTCTGTCAGTTTAGTTAGTTTGGAATTATCTCATTGCCCAGAGGTTGGACCAATTGTCGCCACACTTGATCAAAGAACATGGCCAAGGTTAATATGTGGTTAATCTGTGGTGAGAGGTCATGTTGTATGAATCAAATTGGGGTCAAGGGCCTGTGGGCCAATTAAAGGATATTCTTTGATGCAAATGAGCTAAATTTGTAAAATTGTGGTAGAATGATGAAACTGGTTGAGTGTGGTCAACCTTCAGTGCCGAAAAATGTTGAAGGTCATTTCTAGGTCATGCGGGTCATCAAGTCAACTCATTACACGTGGTTGTTTGGTCATGTGCGGTGTAGTTGCTACCAACATTTTTAAGGGCATTTCCAGGTCAATTGGGGTCAGACAAGGCAAATCAAGGTCCAATCACTCAAAATGTTGGATGGTCATGAAGCTGGTGGCGTGGGTCAGATTCAGTGCTGAAAATTTGGACAGTCATTTCAAGGTCATGTGGGGCCATTCCAATTACAGATAACTTCAAATAGTGCATTGTCATGAACTTGGTGGGTGGTAGTCACATTGATACCAAACCCTTCCATTTCATATACTTAAAAAGCAATTTCCAACTTTCAGTATTTTTTTTTTGCATTGTTGTATATGAAATTGTTGTAGTTTAACAGTCCCCTGTAATTGCCTATGTGGAAACTAAAGGGGTGATCACAATCACTGCATGCAGTGCAGTGCTGCTGCAAGGCCAATATATCGATCACTTTCTAACTGCCAACTTGATGCATCCCACTGCAATCAAGGTAAAACGAATGTAACTTTGTTGCAGTACTTGCATTGCAAGCATCTTGGGCAGAGACTTCTATTCGGGCAATGTAACTCAATGAGAGGACCTTAAATACATTTTAAACACCATGTTAGGATGGGGTCTCCCATTTCAGTCAGGAATTATTTCATGATCCTAACAAATTGGTACTCTTCATTTTCCCAAAGTTATTTGTAATTTAACAGAATTACTTTACTTTTGGTATCTCAGGAAATGCCAAGGAATATGTTTGAATATCTTCTCAGATGTCTTATCAGCAGGCATCAAATCTAGATTGCTATGTAGATGGCGCCCTCAGAGTCAATAGGTATAATGTCCAGGAGGAGGCCTTGTTCTAGAAACATGTAAGTACAGATCATTTACTTCTCAATGAATGGTTTAGATATATTTTCTCTCTCCATTGAGTTGACCAAGAAAATAAAAAAAATTTTCCTTGACATGGGCTTGAACCAGAGGGTGTTTTTGAATCAATCAATAGTGCATGCAATGTGGCTATAATGTTTAATGTTCGTGAACACATGTAAGTTTTTAGGGATAAAAAGTGTCAAGAAGTTTTAAGGACCACAAGACTTTTCATGATCATGCCTAAAAATTCCCTAAGGAATAGGCTTTGTGGGCTAAAAATGAATGTAAAAGCCATTGTTTTTTTGTGTTAAGGAATATGTTTGTGGGATCACATTACCTATGAGGTGAAATTTTCACAAACTGGAGCATTGTGGGATGGCTCAATACATCCTCTGGATTTGAACCGGGGATCTCCAGAACATTCTTGAGGTTGACGTGGGGAAATGTGATTTGGAACATTTGGCCCATAAACCATTTTTGCTTCAATACCACAGTACTAACTTTTTTTTAGGCTCGGTGGGAAGAGACTCTGGATTGTAATAGTGTGGGGGGAGTCCTGGGTTCACAAGCAAAGTCAAGCAAATAATTTTTTCAATATTGTTAGACATCTTGATGTATACCTACTGAATAAAATATAACCAGTGAGATTCCAACCCTTGAAAAATTCGAGTGAAACCAGCATTACGAGCAGATTAAGAGTAAACCAGGACTCCTTGGCACTTCAGCCAGGTGAAAAAACTAGATACACGAAATACTAAGGTAAGGGAGAATATTTTTTTTTGTGTGTATTTCATGTTGCTGATATTTGTGCATTGTGAAAACATTTTGATTGATTTATTCTACTTGTCTTATTATTTACCTGTAACATCTTATGACGGGCAAGTGATGACAAGGGTGAAGTCTGATGTTCTATTCGGGATATGAAAAATAGGTACCGTAATATATAAAAAACCACAATTGAGGTTTTTTTATCCATATCATAGTTCTGTAAATACCTTCTATATTTTTTGGTTATTTATAAGCACAAAGTTTCAATAAAATAATCACTTTTGAAAGGCAATAATTTGCTGATATATGTTCCACACAATATTCTTAACACTTACTGTGCTCAAGTGATCGCGATCTCGATCAAACATGTGGCAGGTATTATAAAATGCTGCCTTTGTGTAGCATAAGAGGTGTTAAAGGTTAGCCCTGAACTAAAATTGGTTGAAAGCAGCTATGATTGGGTGTAAAAAGATTTCATATCAGTGCTACACTCTCATTCGGCTGGTGTAAAACAAGATGTCACCATGCCTGTAGCTGTAGCGGATTTTATTGGCTTAAAGGTCCATGGACATGCTTTAAACAACTTAATACCGTCCCAAAAAATGGTTTCATTCATATTATGTATTGGTATCAATGTAAAATCTTCAGAAGGCAGTATTGAGAAACCGTATATTTTGATAAAAATTGGGCATAATAGTATGTGTTTTTGACAAGCTTTCAAGGAAATTCCAAAATGCAGTGATTATCGCTCTGGCAGCGTGACCCCGAAGTGACGTCCGAGTAACAAATAGGCGATAACTCTTCATGATCGTCCTGCGTGGAACGGACGTGCCCGTGGCCCAGTTTTCTTGCATACGTCCACAGTTGTCCGTGCTCGTGTATATGCGTCGTACTTGTTGTATCATATGGCATAATTTTTCTTGATTTGGTGCTAAAATCCGACAAAATGTTCTGTATGTCGACGGGTGCACCAGCGGCGACCGTACTGACAAGAGAATCAGAACAGAAATAGCTTATTCAAGTTCCCTGACAAAGAACCGACAAGGAGAGATATCTGGAGTGTTCGGTGGCGTTAACCCATGGGTGTGAGCTTTGTTTACAACTTGTTACTCTGACTTCATTAACAGCTAGTAACGTTGTCAAATCCAACTCCAGCATCTTGATAACGCGTTCGCGAAAACAGGAGAAGGCCCTGTCAGTTAGTATATTTATCCTTGACATTTAACACTTTCCCGATGTGCACTTTTAAAAATCTGTGTTGCGATATTATCATGATACTGTTGAAGACAAATGTAAGAAATTAAGAAATGTCTACTCAGCCGTGTCTCATGGACCTTTAAATTGAATGGCTGCATTCCTTGGATGTTTTAATACAATGACCTTATAATATATATATATATTATTCTATAAGTAAGCTATTATATATATATATGATGTACATCACTAGTACTACTTAAAGGCTACTCAGATATTTGTGAAATATAATAGTTTTGTGTATTAATTGAAATGGTCAACTAGACTAAAGATAGTTGCCTAAAATGCTCAATTCCAGAGTTTTGAGATGATCAGATTTGTTTTATGTAGTAAACATTTTTGTATAGTAAACAACCATAGGATAGCTGTGTATACAAAATTCAGGACCAGAATTTTATTTTAAAAAAAGCGATGGGTGTATATGAAGGACATTGATTGATTTGAGCTTAGCTATTTTGCACAGTGGTTAGTATATGCAACCACATTATGTATATCATAAAAACTTGGATTTGTTATAAAATTGATGGATGCATCTTTGGGAAATCCTGAATTGGCCTTTAAGGCGACAGGAAGATACAGCCCTGTCTCAAAGAATATCGTCCATCAACTTCCAAAACACTTTGAATCATTGAAGCCAATTTCATACAAGGAGTAAAGGCTAGGTTTTCAAATGCCTTTTATTTTATCTCATTTATGTTTACCAATGCTCGATTGACTGCATTGATGCCAAATCCATTCTTCGCCACTTTGGATAAAAAATGTATTACTGCCACGTAGCCATGCACAGCTATCCTTTTAAAACATTTGCAAGAACATCCATGATGTGTTTTTTTTGTTCTTGCATACAGAATATCCAACATGAGGTTTTAACTCATATTTGTTCAATATTATTTCTTTAATTTTCTGTAAAAAATTTTCACCCCTCTTTAATTTGCTGCTGAAGTGTTGATCATTCCTTGAATTTTGAATCTCTTCTGGTTAGAGAGGACTTTTTCCTGAGTTCATTAATGTAGTAACGACAAGTCATACAGAAAGTGGACAGAAATGGTTTGAGCTTATTGCAGAGTCAAATAGTTTGTTTTCATTTACAGGACCTTGCATTGATGGAGAGCATAGTGGTAGTGGAGCTGTTGCCGCAATCCCGTGGACCGGTAGAGTTGTATCTCTGAAAACTGCGGTAACTAGCTACATGATAAAAATATATGGATTCAGGCCTGTTTTGTCTTATTTGATTAGTTTAGCAAACAAACTACAGAATATTCATTGAAAGCCTCCCTATCAAGTTATATTTTTGTGGATACCTCTAGGTAGTCAAGGGTCTGAGGCTTGGCTGGCAAATGGCTACAGTGTGTGTCTAATGCTTATATGGTAGTGTGAGTTAATTTTATAGGTTTTGGAACACTCGCATGCACACTGTATGTAACTGCACCAAAATAATCCTTCCCTACTTTGATCAATTCAACCTGTGTGAGTGAGTGAGTATTAAAATTTAACACAACTCAACACAATTGTGTCATATCGTGTTCAATGAGATAAAATACATCAAACCTTTTAAATAAATTTAAAACCTTTATAAAACATACACTGTTGTGGTCACATGTATGATGTACTGCCCTCTTCATGCAACCCATGTGTGTGGTTATCGTTTTAAGTGTACAAGAATATTTATTCACATGTAGTTTGACATAGTGGGAAACCTTTTATGTACATTGACATTTGAAATCAAAAGCTTCTTGCAAAGCAGGACTCCACTTTCAAAACCTCCTGTGCAAAATTTACTGGCCAGCATCACAATGGTGCGATTGATCACTCTGAATTGAAATGTATTTAAACTTAATGCATTGATTTAGAAGAGATTTTTGCAGAACCAAAAGCAAAAATCATGTCAATTATATAGACGAATAGAATAACTAAATGGTAGTTTGATTTGGACTTTAATTTTGATTTGGGCACTTTAAATTTGATTTGACCTAGAGAGGGGACAGATAACTGTGTGAGGAGTTCCCATTCATTGTGAAACTCCAGGGATGGCATGGTTGTCTATGTAAATAAACTTCAAATCTATACAACACCTATGTGTGTTAGATTTTTTAAACTGTGTAAGCTGAGAGTTTAGTGCTGCTGATCACTCAAGGCTATGGGTCGTGGTTTTTGTCTACTTAGTGTAAACATCTGTGATTCACCACGAGTAAATGAGTCAACTGCAACCATATATACTTGCTATCTTATGAACTCAGTGAAGAAGTTTGATAGGATTATACTACTACAATATCTTTTCCCCCACAGGTGCAGATGAATGTGGGTATGTGACGAGTGAAGCCATGCCCTGTGGTAGAGTAGTTGGTATATTACAAAGAATGGAGGGACTATGTAGCATCTCTCCCTGAAGAAATTGGAGGTAATGATTTTGTGGATAACATGAATGTAAAAATCCACCAAGTCACTGATTTTCCTATATGCCTATATTTTTTTCAGAGATGTCACTTTTCCCAAAAATTTCCGGATTTCTGGCCATAAATAAATAATTACGAAAATGTTAAAAAATTTTACTTTTCATTTATTTTAAATTTCTTGAGATCTAAGTGTTTAATGATAACTGCATTAAAAATCAGATCTAAGTACCATTTATTTACAGATGGGTCTTATACTCTACATTCCCTAGAGCTTACACTGGATGTACGCTAAAATTTGTCACCTGTCGTTCAGTTCAAATTTTGGATTTTCAAGAAATAGGACTACTCCTCTGTTACATCTGATTTTTATACATAATACTACAAAGAGGTTTTGTTACAATCTCTTTAAGGAATTATAGGTATTTTTTGTATGACTTTTCCACAAAAAAAATTCTGGAATTCTGGTCATAAATAAAAAAAATTCTGGTTTTTTTTTTTTTTTAATTTCTGAGATCAAAGTGTAAATGATAAAGGTAGAACTGCATCAAACATCAGTTCTAAATATCCTTTATGTTACAGAGGTAGTCTATACCCTTAACTCTTCTAAGAAAATATGTTCCCTTGAGCTTTCCCGGATTCTACGCTAAAATTTGGCCCGTCGTTAGTTCAACTTTTGATTTTCAAGAAATAGGACTACTCCTCTGTTACATATGATTTTTGTATACATCTCCTTGTATTTATTGTATCAAGTCTTGGTTAGGAAATTACAGTATTTGTGTATATTATTCTTCTGGTTGCAACTCGGAAGAAGAAAAGAAAATGTGTTCATAATGCCACGTTTGTATCTGCTATTTATATGACAATGATATATTTTGCCATGTTTGCACCAATACAGGAGTCAGTCTAGTAGCCAGAAGTGTAAGATATTGGGTTATTCCGGGGATACAGCATACCTAAGATACGAATGGCCAAGACATGCCAAGGAACTCAAGATCAAAGGTAAAAAATTTATTTACCAATAGTCCCAATGGTAGACCTTTGCTAGACCTGTACAAGAGTGCATAAACTGTTTTGATGTTTTCTAGGAAACATTGAGCTGCCGATTCCAAATGTGATGATGATTTTTTTCATCCTTGAGCATTCAGCGATCTGGAAGGGGTAAATTACAGGGGTCAAATTTGTAAATGTTTCATACAGAGTTAAAGCTTAAAAGGACATGTTCATTCTGGTCCTAAGGATAGAAAGGTTGCGGGGTATATGAGACCTACTTACCTTAATACATTCGAGCATAAGTGGTTCTTTCTTCTTCTCTTGTGTATAGGGGCAGCAGCAAATGTGTTGTAAACGTTGGAGCCAACTCCTGTTGATTGGTTGGGGTTGAGATATCTGTATCCACCCGCGGAACGGAAAGGTAGGGCAACTAATTGAGAATGTGATCCGCAGTCTGTAATGGAGAACAACCGTGGAGGGCTGGCGATGGCCGCAGTCCCACAGCGTTTGCATATGCTATTGAAGCGACAACTACTGTGCGGAATCTGGTTTAAGGGTGACCCATTCCTTGCGTGGGAGATTGGGCCAGTGGTTTAGTTCGTATTAGGGTAATAGAGAGGTGATTATGGTCTTGGAATGTTAGCCCAAGTTTCAAGGCATCATACCTTTGAGTGCTAATAAGGAGGGAGGGCGGCTGGTGTAGTGGCTTATCACTCGCCTTTCACCAATGCCGGCATGGGTTCAATTTCCTTCTGGAGCCTGTGTCGTACGTGAATTTGTTTGCCTATCCATACCCGTCCTCGCAGGTTTTCTTCGAGTACTTCGGTTTCCTCCGCATCTAAAATTGGACTACTTCCCATAAAATGCCTTCCTTGTCGTTCTATATACTCGTTTTGTTTGTAGCATTAAATGTGTATTTCCTATTGTAACATTCCCATAGGAACAATTTGGAAGCTGTATGAAACTAGTTGGACCAATTTTTAAATATTTACCTCCATGATGACCTTGAACAGTTTTTAGCCTGTCATAACAAACAGTAAAGAGTGTAGATATAGGAACCTATGGCCTTTTTTTAATCCTTAGTCCAGTCAAACATGCCTATACACCTTTTAAGCACTGATAAAACATTTAACATTTTTACCCCTTTATTTACCCCTTCCCTATCTCAAAATGCTCAAGGTATAGTGGCATCATCAAGATTTGGAATCAGCAGGTCCATGTTGCCTAGAAACCATCAAAACATTTTGGCAGACTCTTGTGCAAGGTCATATGGGCTTGCCTATAAGAGCCCAGGAATTAACAGTTAAAACGTTAATAATATATTACTATTTTATTATTTTCTTGGTGCTTCCAGAATTGTTGTACGGATAGATTCGTGGGAGACAGATTCCATGTATCCGAATGGTCATTTTGTAGGTCATTCGTACCTATAGGAGACGCTGGATACTGAGATAGGAAAAAAAAAAACAGCTGTACTTGTGAAAGGCGCTTCTGGTGGGACCATTCTCAGAAGGACTGGTACGTAGAGATAAGTTGATTTTTGTATCTTTTATTCCGGTACGTAAAGACGGCTTTCCATCTTATCCACTTCTATTTTGTGATTTAATAGCAATGGAGCACACTTTCCGGAATCTCCTTGTGTTGCTTTAATAATACAGTGATTATTTGATATTAAAATTGAAAAAGTTATAAAATTCAAATTTTTTTGCTTGGTATACCTAAACATTATCAAAAAACACTAGGATGACAAACTTGACTATAACTACTGTATAAAATTGAACTTGATGTTAGTTTTAAACTCTGATTTAACTTTGGATTAGTACTAAGGGACAATATCAGTAATTTCTTCTATTACATTCTCGTGGTCTGATATAGTCTTCTATCTCCTCATTATACATAGATGAAAAGAAATGCAGAGACATTGACTCAAATCCAGGATGATGGATGAAGAGGAGGTGAAGAAGAGGAGCAGACTTGAGGCACTCATCTCATCTTCAGTATTGACCCCAAAGGATGTGAAGATGTAGATGATACACAACGTCTGTTAGGTTAAGGAACTCTGTTCCTCTGCCAAGGAGGGCAGCTGCCTCCCCCCCACCCCCCCGAGAATTTTCACATGTTAGGAAAACCATGGGGGTTTAAGCAATAAATTGTTTGTAAAAATTAGGGGGTTTTACCTATATTAGGTAATCATGTAATGGTTTCACCCCTCCTATGATTTCACCCCTCCTATATTTTCACCCCTGGCGCCGCCACCTACCTTGGTTCATCTTCGAGTACTGTAATTGCATATGGGACTGTATACATCTGAGCTTTTAATATCTAATTTGAAGGCAGTTTGACACTATGCTGCTCAATTATGAAAGACAGAGAAGTGTTCAAAACAGGACTTACACTAGAAATATCCTAGAAGCCTTGTCAGATCACTTCACCATTCTAGTCAAAGCCTGCCTCACCATACATATGCCTTCATCCCAAGGAGAGTTACCCCAGTGGGCAATTGAATGTTGAATATGCAAATTGATTTGACGTCCTTCGTAAACAATCAAATCAATTTGCCATTTTCATGTAATTTTCTAAAAGCTCTCCACGTTTTTACGTTATCAAACATTGTTTTACATCCGTCAAAAAGACTTGCCGCCCCAAAAGGCTTTCAAACGACAACTCAAGCAGCACTTTTGACTAACACACGCACATGCATCTAGTTTGCCTTCCCCCACCAGGGGTCTTGAACTGTGTAATCCAGAAAT
>JAMKCH010049365.1:0-45995 GCA_023653785.1 Ophioderma brevispina | reverse complement strand
AAGAAAATGAAAGTAACCCATGTAGTGGAGTGGTTTGGACTGCAAAATTGTCGACAACCCCTCCCCTCGGTACAACAAAACGCAACCACTTATACTCGAAAGATTGTAATAAATAATTTAAAAAAATGATGCTTGTGGTCAAAAACTTTGGTGGCAGGTGTGATTTTTGGGTAATAAAACACGTTTTTGAGCTAGACAATCAAGATTTATTGATTTCTTAGCAAAACAAATTTTAATCATGATCCAATACTATCAATCTCTGACATTTATATTATAGATTTCTTTTTTATACAATATAATTATAAAGGGTCTAGAATTTTAGCCCCAAAATCACTTTTTTCCTAAAAAACATCCTTTTTATCACATGACACCACACCGAGTATTAACTGAACCCTTTATGCAATGTATACAATCTATATCAATAACAAAAAGATATCATAAGATTGTAATATTTTTACTTTAAAAAAAATAAAAATAATTTCGCTTAATTTGCAACCCAAAATGCATTTTCGGCTTAGAAATCATCCCTGCCACCAAATATGTTAACCACAACCATCATTTTCTTAAATCTCATATAGTTATCCTGCAAATAAAGGTAGTTGTGCTTTGTTGTACCGAGGGGAGGGGTAAATCGAATACTAGAGCACTTTTCAAAGCTCGGCCACTCCGTTAATGAGAGAGTGACAGAGAGAGAAAACATACACGGAATAAACCCGAGACTTTAGAGACAAGGCGTTGAACGCAAGTAGTGGGTAAAGTGTTGAAATAAACGATGCGTACAGTATGGATGAGGTGACATATGTTTACAAACACAAGTTAGCACCTGGTCTACTGACATGTTAGAGGTGCGAAGAGTAGCTAAGAGTATGCCCATACAGTGACAGCATTCAATAGCCTTATCACGCCTGATTGAGCGCATACTCGCGCATACTGCCGGGCAGTGCTTTGTTCGTTTCCCGGCGTTGACATCACATGTCAACTCAACTATACAGTGGGGAATACAAAAGGTAGGACACCGTATTACGGGGATGTTGTAATTCGTGACACTGACTTCCTTAACCTGAAGATTCCAGTCGCTAATGTCTTGGCAACATTGTAGCCTGCGAACTACAAGTGGGATTAAAAATTACTTGGACAGGAGATACGCGCACCTCTTGTAATCGCAACAAGCTACGCGGAGGTTCGGCGCATTCTTCGACCAATTACGCGTCGCGAAACGAGGTGCGATGTTCCTCCTGGCTCACGCAGTCCACGCTCGCGTGTGTTCGATTCTGTCCAACAAATTATTAATCAGACTGTAGCAGACATTTGTAACACATCTTGAGTACAAAAGATTGTACAGGGGTCAAATTTTTAAATTGATCCAATCGTATTGAAAAGTATACCACGTTATTTACCTAACCATAATGATTCAGAAAAGGTATAGTTTGTACTATCTGCAGCCTAAAGTTTCAGAGCTATAAGCTAAAAACAGCAAACATCAATTTAAAAAGGGTCAATTTCAGTTATACAAGGGTCAAATTTTAAAGTTGCTCCGATTTGGATAAAAAATGGTGCAAATTATTGGTGGAGCTCATAGTGTCTCAAATGCTTGCTTAACGAAGTAGGGAGTAAACAAGGTCAAGCCCCATCGAATGCAATGGACGTTGACCTTCTGTGCCCCCTACATCGGAAACTAAAGTTGTATTTTTTCTTTCCCGTCAAAACACCCATTGTCACGAATTAAAATATGATTCATATACCACATAATTGAGATATTTAATATGGCCGACAATACAATAAAGTATCTGATATTATTTACTTTTAACTGTAGAATGGTAACTTGGTATATATACTAATGCTTTTAGTAATCAATTTATTAATTGAGAAAATTATGAATAGCTTTCAATAATTTGATATATATCAATCACATCAATAAATCATTCAAGATGGCTCTGGCAAAATTCATTACTACATATAGCCAGAACCCCAATGTTTGTGTATAATATCACTATAACTCATTCAGTGCAGTTTAAATATCATAACATACATAATCAAAGTGATTGGTGTTGTTGGAATACGCCCGAAAGACGCAAACCCCCATAACCAAAAGTTGCAGTTTTTGGATTTTTCAATGGGCATTGTAGTGTACTGGGATACGAACACGCGGACCACAATCAATAGTGCAAGTAGGCTTTCTCGCTCATTCAGTCGGAAAACCTATTTGTGTAAAATAAATACACACGTATTATTGCGTTGTACCACACAGTGACCATTGAAAAATCCAAAAACTGCAACTTTTGGTTTTGGGGGTTTGCGTCTTTCGGGCACTCTATCTCAGCCATTTTGCACGTTTTTTTACAAGCGAGGTGTTAAATGAAAGAGCAAGACATAGGCAACAAAATGTATATTTCGAAAACTTTCAAATGGTCTGACTTTGGCACAATACTGATCGAAAAACATGCCGAGATACTTTTTGTGCCAGGTGTATATCTTGTCACTAAAAGTGATTCAGGGGGTTGGTACATTTACTGCACCCACTTTGCCTGCCCCCAGTCGAATTCAGCAGCCTTGACGGAATAAAGTGCACGTGATACTGTACTTTATTCCGTCAAGGCTGCTGAATTCAACTGGAAGCAGACAAAGTGGATGCAGTAAATGTACCAACCCATCATAAACTATGTTTGAATCACTTTGTAGTTCATTGAATTCCCAATTCCTATTTCAGGTGATACCATATGTAATGGGTCGAATGCAACGTTATTTCGAGGATCCGTTAGTTTTTGATCCCGACCGATTTTTAGGCGACCGAAAGATGTAAGTTCCTTTTACATGTGTTTCATGTACTTCTATTTTCTCTTCTGTATCTAATGTGAATTGACAAATATTCAACAGTGGACATTAGATGGTCATCAGAAATGTTTGTTTATCATTATATATGATAGCTTTACTAGACATTGCCATCGCTACTCAGCATTGACACAAAGTATTGTAATTATTTTTGTGCGTTGTGCTTCCTAGCCGTGTCATATGATATAACGGAGAGAGTACTTTTAATTGCCTTAGAACAACTCGACTCTGCTTCTGCTGTGCCTCGTCGCCTCTGCACAAGTTGACCTCTAATGACCTTTGACCTTGGTATGTGCCTTTTAACCCTACCATGTCATGCAAGTGTCTATCGTTGGCCAATGACTTGCGGTGGCAGTTGGAGCTTTTACAAGCTCATACACGAGCAATTTGAAAAATATTAACCGGTTCTTTAACACACATACACCCAAACACATACACACGGACAAATATACAAAATTTAGATAGCCTCCGCAAATTTTTGCAGGCGACATATCCCGTGCAAAATAACGATAGATTTAATAATAATTATAATAAATAAACCAGTTTTTTTTTATATAGCGCTTTATTCCCGTAAACAGACTCAAAGAGGGCGTTGCAATTATTATTACGCACCTTCATCATCACCATCATTTCGATTCATCTTGCCTCAATCGACATGCCTTAACAGTGCACAAGCCTATCAGCATTTTTAGATGGTATTATACTCTTTGTATATTCAACCCATCTTGTCACCTCTATGTCTTTTCCGAATGTATGAGCATCGAATGAGGGATGTGCAGTGTGGAAATTAAAATTCCACGCTATTGAAACAGCTTGAAACCATGCAATCCTATAGCGAAAAATCAATTCAATGCCCAATGAAACCATTTAAGTCTTCAAACTCTCAAATATGTTCTGACTAATCGCTGCATTTCCTTCAATGGTATCCACGGTAACAGGTGAAATTGAATGGTTTTATTGATTAGAGCATTTGTAGTATTGATCCAGGGAACAAAAGTCTAAAGTTGCACTCTTCAGAGAGATGTAAAGAGTCTTGCCTTTTATGTTACAACCAAGGGTGAATCCCATTCAAACCAGCGTCCGTTGCTGGGCGCTGACATTTTGAATATTGCACGGAATACTTAGTATTTTTGGTGCTTGGAGACCAGCATAATGCATTCGATACAAAACAATCCGCCAAAATATCAGTTGGTGGATGTTGGGTGCTATTGGGTGGTTTAATTTTGTCCTACCATGGCCACCACAACAATGAAATGACACATCAGTCGTTTTGATTAAATAACCCGCCTCAATGAATACACTTTTTCACGAAGCGCGCATTGCATTTATGAGAAAAAAAGTATCTGAGCACAATGATCCTGGTGCCTATATTCCCACCCACCTGGCCACCTCTACACTACATCAATTTGTATCTACCGATTAGTGTTGTATATGCAAAGCGGCACCCACAGTATGTGGAATAAGCGGAGGCAGCCATTGGCTTTCGATTGTTTGGTACTCTATTTTTCTTTGTGGGTCGCCAAAACATGCGAGACGATGACTTCTAAAGATTACGTACGTAACGTTTTGCTCTCTATTCTAGATAGAACCTCTTTGGTTACAACATACCGGCAAGATCTTTGTTCGTTCATGAAACAGGTGAATCGGCCAAATATTCTGCCTCCACTCCTCTCCCCAACTATCGACGCTGGCCAAAACTTTTCCTCTGGGTGACACGATGGTTGAAGCTCTATAGATTCCCGGTGTAGGTGGAGGTATTTATTGAGGGGATTAGTATGTTAAAACTTTAATCCGTGTAGTTGTGTATGCTGTGCTCTATAGCCATGATAGCCAACCCTGATCGTTATACCATTGTCCCAATCAATAGATAGTCAAAAGCATAAACCCTAGAACTATGTAGAATGTTCAAAGAAAGCGCAAACTAAATCCAGGAATAGTTTCAGTGAAAGCAGGTGAAAGCTGATTTTATGAATAGTGAAGATAAAAGTTCTGCATTGTAAACACAAGTGACTGAAGCCTTCTGAAATGTATTATATGTTGTTGGTAGGCAATGTTTAAAAGAAATTCTGGGGTAGACACACTATGCATCACATAGTATAAAATACAAAATATTTGGTCAAACACAATTTTGAATTGTAAATTGCCTCAATTAATTTCAATTACAAAGCAATCATCCGCTTAGTGTTTGGTAATATCAGTGCACTGTATCGAAAGCGAAGAGACCTACTATTTTATCCTCCATCATGGCTCCTAAAGGCTGCAGCTCAGATGTGCGAGCACATAAATATGAAGGCGTTTTTTTGAAGTAGAAATATGAAAAGAAGTATCTGCCGGACAATGTTATGGCAATGTTTGGAACTTGCTACGAAAAACCATCATCATCACTGTACAAACTTCTGAAAGATAAAAATAACAAAATGAAAATGAAACTGCAGACAATCGGTATTGACTGGACGAACAGCGGTACGACACCAGCGTAACTTTATTTTGTTATTTGGCGATTTTATTTCAACCCGATCTCTTTTGTAGGCGAGGAAGAAATCGAATTTTCTGGTATTTCTCTCCCCTTTTTAAGTATGGACGAGGTCCCACACTCCGACCCCATACCTCTACCATCACAATTGGAATCTACTATATTCCCCAAAGCAGGTCCCGAGATTTCGTTGGGTCGACGAGCCAATTGAGATTATAAAGGTGATCCACAATGCTCGGACGGCATATTTTAAGCTATATACCAAGGAAAGCTTATGACATCATGATGCCAAAAATATCTTTTCCAAAAAAATAATCGTAAATAATAGCCGCTATAAAGCAAAAACCTAACCTATTTTCGTTACGATTTTCGCCCAAAAATACGCTTGAGCTTTCCTGCTCTGTTCTCTGCCTTGGCAAATTCGTGTTACGTAGGCGATTGCACAAGTCTTGTTGCTGCAATGCATCTTCCAATGTAAGGACCCCAAATGCTCCCTCTTCTCCTGTTTTGAATTTCGTCAAATATAGGATTAAATGTTGGTGACAAGGGGTAGTAAGGTTCCTTGATCTCTGTAGAATGGTAATTATAATTCCCGGCTTCAAGTGGTGCAATAAATTGAAAAAAATCGCTTGAATTCTCATCGCCTACGATGACTCGTAAGTAGCGAGCAGAGCTCAGAGGCCGCTGGGTGTTATAACTAAAGTGTGAAATTTTGACGCACCACTTCAATGCCCTGGAGCATAAAAATAAATAGCCTGCCCTGTTGAGGTTATGTGAGGGAGACCTCGCCTGGAGGCATGGGTGGTGTCAAAAACTACCGCGTTCGTATAAAGACAACTGGCTTTCCATTGATTTACGTTACAACAACAACCCTCTTTATGCTCACCGATGAATTGCATGAGGGTAAAATAGGGCGCTTCAGGGGGATGTAACGAAAATATCTAATCTACTTTCTCAACCCGGAAACAGTCACCAATTATAGTTATTGAACCTTTTTTTAATAATCAACTGTTGGCTTTGCTATTGGGTTTCCGGTAAAGTCTTGGCTCTCATCAAGCGTAACCTGGCGGTAATTACTTTAACTAGCGACAATATGTTAACCATAACAATTGCAGCATACTGTGAAGCAAAGGATTCAGTATGTATACACGGCCGACTGCACCGCCTTCTCTGTGGGATAGAGCCCTCAGATCGACCAGATACTTCAAACATATAGTATCTGTATCTGTATTGCTATAATTCTATTTGTTGAGCAAAAGTTTAGAGAAAACAATGTAAGTTTTTCGAAGCGCAGAAGCGAGCGATCCAAGTATGGGCATTATTTGTTTCTTCCGGGTTTACCGTACATAGACGATTACACAACGTGACGTCAACCACCTCACAAGCGCCCCAAGTAATAATAGTGACTTTCGCTGAGTGGTGTTGCTATGAAAAGACGATTCATTTTGGGCTCTGTAACCAAATCGTGAGTAGCATAAATATGACACCGTACATATAAAATCGCGAAATAAAATAAGCTTTCCATTGGTAATAGATTAATATATGCGTCCCGATCAATGAAGATCACACCTTTAAAAGTCTCTTGCCCCAGGGGGACACAAACACCTTGACCAAGTGGGGCCTCGAACTCACGATGTTAAGTTCTAATGATCACGAGTCCTAGCGCTTTTTCCATTGGACCGGTCCACATGTACTACACACAAGGCTAAACAAATACCTCTATTCCTTTAAAAATCTTCCCCAGAAAATTTATCTGCATATTAATTTAAAATTGGTGTTATTTTCTTCTTCTATCTTACATCCCCTCTATGCCTATGTTCCTTTTCTGCTGGCCTCGCTCATGCTTGACAACAGTTTTGCAAGGTAGCTTGATCTTGGATTGCAGTATCCCATTTTTTAAACACTTAAAAATTAGTTAACCTTATCAATATTAGAAATTAGGCTATACATTTTATGACCACGGCCTAATGGTTAGGAAATTCACCGTAGGCGCAGGAGGTCGCAGGTCCAAGTCCCAGAAGGGCAACTTGCCGAGATTCAATCGGGTACTGAATTCTGGATTTGTATTTTCCTGGAATAGCGTTATTTATCTTGTTAGATCTAGGAGCAATTTCCAACTAAACCCACCACACAAAAATCACGGAGCAGCCACCTGCCTTGGGTTAGTGGGAAATTGCTCCTAGTTCTGACAACAAAATACCGCAAATTGACGCAATATAAATAGTTGCATTATTATAAAAAAAAAATCGCTTTAAAATCATGCGTTTTTATTGATACACGATGTAGTGCCATGTACGTGCCAAATGCTCATCCATTAGCTGTTCGTTCGGTTCATAGTTGGGTCATCTGGAGCAATTCCGTGACCGTGGAGAGCAGAGCGTTATTTCTCAGTGGATTTGTCTTCCACGAAGGTTAATGAACAAATTTTGCGGGGTGCCCCTCGTGCGGGCGGTATCAGAGGGGGATAAACCTATAATACATGGGTCCATACTGAAAATGCTTGGATTACTGTACAAAGGTTATTCAAAGGGTTCGTCTTGTTACAAGGATTAATTAAAATAAGTATAGGTTGTAGTACTTATAACCTATGGTTATGGAGATATAAGACAAAAATGGTCAAATGTCAAATATTATCACCAAAGGTTAAATTTTTAATATTGCTCCTATTTCTTTGAAATTAATAAAAGTATTTGGCATTCTTTGTATTTGGGTAACGAGATAAATGACAAACAAGGTCAATGCCATTGGCCTCTATCGATCATTGAATTTTGGATTTGTTAGACAGTGCCAAATATTTTTGGACAGTGCAAATATAATTTGCCATTTCCAGAGCTGTCTTTAAATTACAATTGGGGATCCCTGTTTATAATTACAAAATTACGTTTGTATGATTATGCAATTTTCAGAATTAGCATTTACAGGTAATTTACTAGACAAAAATCTAAAATTTAGACATTTGGAATACTCTTCAAAATTCTATAAATGTTTAACCAAATATTTCATATAAATTACTCTGAAGTATGACCTTGGATCTGTGATGTAGTCCACACAATGTTTGCTACCTCATATTCTTTGTTTTTAACTCTCGTACTAATTCATAGGTCAAGCACATTAAACATTTATAATTTTGAGAACTGCATGCAATTGAATGGGGTTTCGCATATTGTATAGTACTGCTATTTTCATATGAAAACGTACACGATTTTTACTTACCTTTCATTCAAGGGATTCAAGGTGATTTTTAAGGATACAAAATTTTAATAAATATACCATGGACCTAATAGAGAGGAGGACAAACAACACACGAGTTTCAAAGACCCTATCACGTTGCCGCCTTTTGTTATTAAATCCTACCACGATCCAATTTAGCGGCTTAAAGGCTGACTCAGAGATTTCCTGAGGAGGGCGCCCTCAATTTCCAAAAAATCTTGTTTTTTGCATGTACATAATGCTTGTCCATATACTAATCACTGTATGAAATTGCTAAGCTTAAATCGAATTCCTTCATATAGAAAATCACAACTTTGTTATAAAATTCCGGATCCGGAATTTTTGTTATACACAGTATCCTATGGGACGTAATACTACACATAAATGTTTACTGCATCAAAACGAAAAATCCGATTCATCTCAAATTTCGGAATTGTGCATTTTAGGTTACTATCTTTAGTTCCAGTTGACTATTTTTCATTATTACACAAAAAAATAATATTTCGAAATCTCTGAGTCAGACTTTAAGGTAATGCGATAATTGCCCTCTCAGCAGGAGGGAAAGCGCTCTTCGGAAAGTGGCGCGGGGCATACTGGGAAGGATTTTTAACCAATTTTGGTAATTTCAGCCAAGCGCAAGAAAACATGGGAGGAAATCTATACTACGACAACATAGGTATGAAATATGAAAACTGTAGTGCAATACAAAATACGTTTAGAAAATGTGATCATACTGTTTTGGGGAGAAGGTTTGAAGATGTTTTCTATAGTTTGAAGAGTGCTGAGATCATAACTTTTGGTGCAACCGCTGGGAAATGTGGGGAACATTGTAAAATGGGGGGGTTAGCAAAAGGTAAATTTGAAATGAAGTCAAATGTACATCAATACATTGGTCTCGTTATAATGATTAAAAATGGTAGTCAGGCCGGTAACCAGGATTTGTTTAGGGGGATGACTTTTTACCCTCAGATTCGCGGGGGGGGCCAATTTGGCAAGAGTGATACTTTCTACCGAAATGTTAACCTTTTATCGACCAAAAACACATAAACAATATTGTGACTTTTTAGCACTTTTCATGTTTTTTTGGTGGGGGAAGGGGTGGGCTTTTAAGAGTGGGCGTTCTGCCCCCTAGCCCGCTGATTACGGGCTTTGGTATATATAGTTTTGTCTAGGTTCGACCTAGGTTTAACAGGTTCAATGTATTAGGAAGGATTCAGAGATTCGAAATATATTTGTGTAGTAATAGTTAATAGTAAATAAAAAGAGTCAACTAGAACTTAACGAACACCTGCATCTATTGCACTAAAATAAAATGTCTGTGATTGATATTCCTGTGACGGTACTAGGGGTGTTGGTTTTTCCTCCCGAATGGGGGGAGGGGGGTTGCCACACCTATCCACCACTTGGGATCACCCTTTACCTGCATACCCCGGTAGTGTTTTTTTGATTTGGGGGGCATGAAACGGAACAAAAGGTCAAATTGGCAATTACATTAAATCATTTGACACCGGAAAAGGGGGGTTTTAGTAGGGCGAAAAGAATAGAAGGAAGCGGGGGGCAACAACCCCCCCCCCCACCCTTCGGAAGACGGGTAATTGAGCTGTAATTATACATTAATTTAGGGTATTAAAGTTATGACTGATCACACTCCTAATTCAGAGAAACAGGAAATTTGGAATCAGTTTGACATGTTATCGGCTATCAAACAGCCACAACGGTAAAGAAATTCAACATAAACGGAAGTTAAAATATACAATTTGGTGAGTTTCGAGCGTAGAATTTCCAAGTTGGGCGCGCTTGGGAACCAGTTCAGAAGTTCTACTTTGTTCAAGGTACAATTGACTTTCATAACACGTTTCTAAGAGTCGGAAGTGATCGGAACAATTTTCATATTATTTTAACAAGATTTTTAAAATTACGGGTCACAAAATCACTCCAAAATGAAAAGGCTTCTTTTCTACAGTCGTTAGCTCCACAAAGGAAAGAAGGATTTTGAGGGGGGTTCGGGGTATTTTCTGAACAAAATTCTCCTCTATTTGGTGACAACAAACTTGCCAAAAAAGATGGAAATTGAATATGTACTGTGGCACTTTCCAAAAACCCCTACAGTCAGGGTCACAACATCCGGTCGGTCAAATTACAAAGTTTTGTGGACGGCTTTTACCGTAGTCCACTGAATCTACCCCGCGGCAAAGGAGATATAGATCCAAAACGGTCTCGGTGTATGCAAATGTTATACACATCGAGTGCCAGGCTTTTGTCGAGATGAAGGGTAATCCAATTAGGTAATTGGGGTTTTCGCGTTGGTTTCCTCTCTATTATGTCCATGCAACAAGCATGAGTGGATGTAGAATACAGAACGTTGCAAAGGTAGGAAAAGCAAGTAGAAAAATGAAAAAGAAGTATTGAACTTGCCTGGACTAACCCAATCAGCCCTATACAAAAGTAATGCTTGGGATTTTATGCCAATATACACCCGAAAATGCAAACGCTATTTCCAAATCGTGTTAAAATCCACCAGAGTGCACGATTTTTTTGGACATTTTGACTTGGTTATTTTTTGTTGATCTACATTAGGGTTTAATGTATGGCCAAATGTGGAACTAAAATAACGTGTTTGGTTGGAGTTCTGAAACTTAGTTATTTCTTTATTCCCTCTTTTGTTTTCAAAATTAGATGGACTTAACACATTTTGGAACAAAACAGATTGAAAGAGATTGACCCATTTTCTAGAAACCCCCTTTGTAACCACTATGGCTCTGAGTTTAGTATTCCACTAGAGGTTGACAAAAGACCTTAAAATAAAAAATAATTGAATCCGAAATCTCATTTCCTTTTCTAATTATAATTTTTTGAATAAAATGGTAATTTCCTCAAATTTTGGGATTTTCAGAAGATTGACCATTTGGGAGATTGGCCATTCTTTTAATCTATGCGTACATTTCACTAAATTCACAATGGTCACCGTCATTTTTTATTTTGCATGTAAGAAAAAAGTGTACGGAGCCTGATTAAACAAAAAAAATCATTCAAATCCTATTCTCTCCATTTTTGGCCCATTTGTATTCAAATTTTCCGAAAATAGCCGAAATTCTCGGACAACCTAAATTTTTAATATCTCGGCAACGGAATGAGATACGAACCTCAAGTAGAGACTAAAAGTTGTATTTGTACGAGTTCAAGAAGAATCAGACGATATCAGGAGAAAGCTACTATTTTTTCTCATTTACCCTGTGAAATCTTAGGGCTAAAGGATGTTTGGTTTGGATGGTATGAGCGAAAATACGCGCCATTTTGGTCGACCAATATTCATTTTACAGAATACTCTATGGCGATTACAAAATCACGTTTTTAGCTCTCACTTCCAAACAGGTTAAAATATCGCGATCGGCGCGAAACTTACAAATAGGGTTTTGGGGTGAAGGCCATTCTATTAAGATATATTAAGATAAAAGATTTATAGACTTAAATCGGGTCATCCCCTTTAATTTTTTTTAATTGGAACCAAGCTTGTGTACAACATGGGATCGCTCATATGTTGATGAGGTCGAAGGTCACATGCCAAGGTCAATGGTCATGTGAGGTCGAGTTGAAATAGGCTGGGCGGCCCACAGCTTATATTCTTTGAATATAGCGAGCGCGCAATCCGAGAACCGCGAAATTCTACTTTAAAATGTTGTCATGTATCTTGAATGTATTTCTAATAGCTCCCCCTGATAGCGCCTTTAAATATTTAAAGAATACAGTTTTATTTACTTTCAAACTAAAATGTGTTGTTTCATCCCTTCATAGATATTAAATCCATTTAAAGGCTGACTCAGAGATTTCCCAATCGAGTTTTTTGCATATACATAATGTTTGTCCACATACTAATCACTGTGTGAAAATAACTAAGATCAAATCGAAGTCCTTCATATAGAATATCACAACTTTGTTCTAAATTTCCGGATCCAGAATTTTGTATACACCGGGGTAGCCTAGGGCACTGCCCTATAATGTGCATGAATGTTACTGGATGAAACGGAAAAATCCAATTAATCTCTAACTTTGGAATAGCATTTAGGTGACTATCTTTAGTTCCTAGATGACGAGTTTTTAATTTGTACCTACACCCAAAAAATTTATTTTGAAATTCTGAGTCAGCCTTTAACATAGTTATGTCGACCACCATTTTAGTATTGCAGGACACAAGCACGGTATAAACGTTCAGTAAAACAATTCATATGCAATGAGAGGGGAACTAAGCATCCGTGGCCGTAATAGAAACTAGATAACATACCTGTAATCTCCAGGGGTTGACCAATTGTGAAAGTATGCACATTTAGCTAGCGTAAAATTAGGATCGTTTTAAGATGCACAAAACACAGACGATAATTGTCGAATTCAACTACCCGTACGATATAAGAAAGTCCTTCGTTCAAAGGCGCAGCAGCAACGTAAGAGGTAATACCCAGGGGGGGAGGCGGCGGCCAGGCAGGAGGATAGCGTCCTTTTTACCGAACAATGATAATCTTATTTAAAGGAAACGCCTATTATGGAGCGAGAGTTATGTAAGATTGTACTTTTTAGATTGATAAGTAACAAAAATTAAATGTGATTCGTTTAAACCAAATGAGCCCCGGTAAGGTGGTAAAACTGATAAACTGTTTATCTAGGAACTGAAAGTTAGGCCATACCATAAAAAAAATTCTTTTTAAAAAGGAATTGCACAACTGTCAATCGTTAATGAATCATGCTTTGTGGCAGGTTGTAATCTTGCCATATAGGCTTATGGTAGTTCGTAAAAAATGGCTGAATGTTTGTTAGTATTTGGCAATTATGTTTGAAGGAATGCAAGGCAGGATTGCCCAAGAATAAAGAAGCAGGATAGGTTTATAGTTTCATAGGACGTTGTTTATTCATATGATGTTTGTACAATGGAATAGATGAAGTTAGACCCTGAAAGTGGATGGGATACAATGGTTACCATTACTACAGCTATTCATTTGATTCACTTTAAGGTAAAATACAGAGTGGTTAAACAGTTAGGAGATCACTGTAATGGGAGGATTGTTCAGGCTTCCTACTCTAGTATATGTTGAAGTGAAGTGAAAAAAGCACAGTGTATTTAATAATAAATACTACAGGAAAGTACCAAAATGAAGACTAGATAATGATATACTTAATCTTTACAAAATTTAAGTGTAAAAATAAGATCTGGTTCTACAAATGAAGTGCAAAACACAAAATAAATATCAGAAATATACGAATATATGTACAGGATTAAAACTGGGAGGAAGTTTTACTGGAATGGATGTAGTATAAGAGTTCTATATCCCAGAGGGGGGAGTTTTGAGTCTATACTACAATGCATAAGTTTGTGCAAATTATATTTCAATGAGGTATAATTTTTCAAGAAATCTATTTTGACTCACAAGAAATTTGACTTTTAAACTCATGTTTTTAGGTGATAGTTTAAAAAGGCTCTGACTATGAGAGTGAAAAAATGTTTGTGTTTAGTAATTAAAAATAATCATTAGATCGAGCTAGCCAACTAAAAGCTTAATTCCAAAGGGTAGAGGATGGATTGGATATTTTGTTTTCAGCAGTAAGCATATGTACAGTGATACCAGTTTAAACATAATGTGTTTTTAACAAATTTGGATCCGGAAGTTTATGATAAAGTTGTGATGTTTGAAATGAAGGACTTTGATTTAGCTTAGTTATTTTACATAGTGACCAGTATATGGAGAAGGCATTTGTAAATTCCAAAACCTGATTTTTTGGAAATGAGTTGCGCACTCATTGGGAATCTTTGAGTCGGGCCCCTTGAAGGGTTCTAGCATGTGTATGACGATATTTGGTGGGTTATTAATTTAAACGTAAGTTATGATGTGTTAAGTTTAAGTGAAAAATTGATATATACAGTTTATACAACTGATAAGAACCAGTTGCAATAGTTAATTAATATAAAAGAATAATTTAGTATACAATGGAAGTGTAAAAACATAACATTATACAGTGTAGTGTAAAAATAAATAGAAACAGAAGTTATATTTACAGTTATTGTTTACAGTATAAACCAAGGTTGGATGAAATGGAGGGAATTGCTACATGTACGATAGTGCTGTAAGGATGTAGATGATTTGTTAAAATCACGTTCTTGAACTCAGAGAAAACGTGAGAACAATAAACAGACAATGTATACATGCGTTTCGTCTAGATCTTTAGAAACATTTCAGAAACAATGACGGTAGGAGGTGGTGAAAGAAGGCGTATATCGGCATCCAAGGCCATTCACGCCAAAATATTAAAAACAAAAAAACAGTTAACATTAAAAAAAAAGGACAGACAGGAAGGAAACAGACAAAAGTAAATGAATAAAGTAAGGCAAGGATTAAATATTATTCAAGCATTGCTGTGAGAACTACCCCCCCCCCCCCCCCATGTTATTAAAAGCAAAAGGTTACCCGTTAACATTTTATGGAATAAAAACTAAATCCTCAACTTACATTGCTTAACAAAAAAGACCACTTCCTTAAATGGTGGGTGTGATCCCACAAGGAAGAGATTTCAAATCAAAACTTGTTGTGGGTTCTCTCTCCCACCTTTTCACTAAGAATAGCTCTCTGAGCATCAAATTTCTCACAATGCGGCATCAAAAAATGTTCAAATGTATTGGGCACATGACACATGCTATACATAAACCATTTGGATGTTGATTAATCAAATAAAGAAACACGATTGAGCGGAGAGATTTACCAACAAAACCTAATCTTTTAATCTATGGAAAATAACCTCATCAAACCTATCCCACCCAGGTGGCATGTGACGTGAAAACCAACTCCAGGCCTAATCTGTTAAACACACCACTATCAACTTGACTCCAACTTTGTTGCCAGTCATCCAAAAGGGAATGACTTCTTAGCATCATGTTTTAAATTCCTCATTGAAGGACATAACTTAATATCATCCGCCCTATTATTAGCAGCAACGCTTAGCAATTATCAATCCGCGCTTCTATAACCATCATTACAATGAAACGGCACCAACAGTCAAAGTGAAATATAATTAAATGACGGTAAAATTCCACTGCATCCACTTCCACTGAAGACTTCACCGTTACACATTTTCCTCTGCGAGTTACAGAACAAAGACTTCATATGACGCGTGACCAGGCCAACTGACTAGCCGCTTCACTTACGTAAACAAACAAATCTGCTTCGAGCATTAACCACTTAAGTGCCCAAGAGGGGGGTGGTTCCATAGTACCCCAACATTTGCTTTTTTTGCGGATTTTTTTTCGGGTTACGCAATCAAAATTTTTAAGGCGTTTTTTGATATTGTCTGATTTATGAATCGCTCTTACTGGATCCTAAAAAAAATTAAATCCGCCCACGGGCTTCATTAGAAAAATTAGGTTGGGTCCTAGGGGAACCCCCCCTCTTGGGCACTAACGGAAGTGAAAATCAAGATATGTTCTAATAAAAAATTAAAGTAATTAAATCTTGGGGATTTATTTGCTTAGTATATACCTTAGGAGGCAATTAATTAGAATTAATAAAAAAAAAAAAAATACTTAAATCAAATAAACCTTTATATGCTGATAGCATCAATTTAATGTTTGTAATGACGTGCTCTTAACTGTTGTAAGTCATGAGAAACCCAAGGTGATTTTGAAGTTCTGAGAAACATACAGATGGTATAAATTTGGGCTATATTTTGCAATGATATTTAATTGGTTATTCTAGAGTAGTATAATGAATTATTTTGTTCAAAACATTATATTAGAGTTGCTGCGGGAGGATATGTGAGAACCCCTCTTTTTCGGAGGGTGGACCAATTTCAATTGGCCATAGGTCATAGGTCAAAGTTCGGATTTTCATTTTATGTGGGTATGTGGGGTTTCTTACGTGACCCCCATTTACTTGTGTTAAAAGAGGGCTGCGAGTAGTAATAGGTAACAATTAAGCATACTTTTATGTGCCATCTCGTTCAGTCAGGTAAGAAAAGAGAGTTAAATAAGGTGTTTGAACGCTTACATCTTGGGTTTGGAGATCCTGGACAGTCTGATTTGACGCATTGCTCTCTTTCTCATGAGTTTCCTTGGTAATTGAATTACGTTTATGGAAACATAATCAAGATAGTGTTACTTTAAAATTCATTGCTAACATTATATAATAACTATTTTTTTTTAATTTATCATTAGTTATCTCAGGGGACGCCGTAGCGAGGAGGAGGTGTGATTGTCACAAAAGGACATCTCGGAGAGCGCTTGCACATATTATTTAGATGTGTTGTTAGGCATGATGCATATACCAAACAACACGACTTTTGAGAAAATAAAGTGTTTATTTATTTCTTTTTCAAAGTAGAATCGCTGTTGTGGGATGGTATTATTTGTAATTTATGGGGAATAATTTCTGAAGAAGAAAAACAGGTTTTTTGTTAAGGGTTAGAATATGAGTAAATAACAATCTAACAAATCTGAATGTATTCTGATATTGGACCATTGATTTTAATATGACAAGTATAACAAACATAGGTATTGTTTTTAAATGTGAGGTGAAGTTCAGGTGCATTGATTATACTTACATTCATATCACTGCAGTGATCAAGGTGCTAAAGCGGAGGGTCAATTGGCCATGGTCCGAAACAGCATATCTGTTCTATCTTTATCCCTAACCCTAGGGTTAAACTCTTACCCTACACCTAACTATATACCCTACCCTAGGCTAAATAATTGATCCTAACCCTAACCCAATATCAGGCATTAGTTAACACAATTGGCTAAAGACACTAATCAGTGATTCACCCGAAAGAAAAAACTTATTTGAAATTTGTAAAGGATACGGTCGTATACTTTCATAAGGGGTATGAGAGCCTGCAGATGATAGCGAGAAGTCGCTTCGTTAAGCGAAAATAATTTTTGGAGACATGTGGATTTTTGGTCTCAATTTACGGTCCAGTATCTGAGGCTTCTCACCATCTTTACACGATTTGCACAAATATTTTAAAAAGTTACAGCCTCATTACATGAAATGTACATTAATAAATTGATTATTTACCGGGAGTTAGATTATTGCCTATAAATCGAAATCAAAAATGCTTACAAATACGGGTTTTCTGAATTCGAGCTAAACAAAGGTTGTTTCTCATTAATGCACAAATAATTTCATATATCCATTCCCCGTATACGTAAAATAGTTAATTGTTATTTATCTTAAAAGATGGGTTTTCAAAAAAATGAACGCACTTTCGTTTTGTTTACAATAAAATATTCCAACCAAAACGTAATTTTGGGAGAGTATATTTAATAAAGTTCGGTTTTGCACAAACAGTGCAAAAAAAATCAGATCCAGGGAAAAAGAGCTTAAATGATTCACCGTTTATGTCAAATATCTGAGTCTCCGTTGTTTTAAACAATTACAAATAAATGTATTCTCACGTGTATAGTGTTATCGCCGGGGTCACTCGCACATTGTCTTAAATACAATGGAAAGTCAACCGCTTTTATTCACGCACTGTTTCTACATTTGAATTTTCCCGGTTGAATTTTTTAAATTCTTCGTGGATGTTTTAACTATATTTAGATTTAAAAGATGACCGTATTTTAAGAACACAGAGTTAAGGCAAAAAAAAACCATTTTCCGAAAAGAATCTTAGTCTAGAAGTTATTTTTTATAATGTTAGTTTTAACCCACTTTTTTTTTCCATCTAGAAACGCCGACATTTACAGTGTGCACGTGTGTGAGATCTGGCCCGTATATGGTCCAGACCATAGCGTGTTTGCAGTTTAGGCATTTGGTATGTTGCATCTATTAGACACTAAAACGGGTTGTAATTAATTAAAAAAAAACAGGAATACGGGACTAAACCGGCACGAGAAAATTAAAAAAAAATATTGACTACAGTCGATGTAGGTAAAAGGTTTGTGAGCAGTTCTTTTCATTTTTTTAAATTAAATTTGTGAATATGGAAAACGGGGGTTTCAATGATACTGAAAAAAGGTTCAACGACAGAAGGCGATTAGTGAGACGTGTATTTCTGGTCATTGAATTAAAGGTGCAATTCATAACCAAAATATTACCAATACACATAATAAGTAAACTAATTAGCAATTTATACAAAAAAAAATACCATGATTGTTTTGAAAGTAATTGGTACAAGGCCCTATTAGCTGACCACCTAGAACTCTTGATCAATATGACAGTATGCTGTACTGGCTGAAAAATTGCAAAGATTCACAGTTGCATTTGCTTTATGTTTCGTTTTAAAAATCGCGGATGAAAACTGATTTCAGGGATTAATCAAACCAAACCAACAAAACACGCCCCGCCCCCCCCCCAAACGAAACAAACAAAACAATTTAAAAATGTATAATGGCCCGACTCAAGTGATCAAGAAAAATGTGGATTGTAAAGAAAAAAAATGCCCGATGTTCCGATGAGTGAGTAGACAAAAACGTTTTTTTTTAATTATTCAAGTAATTTCTGTTGGAAAGCTATTTAGTTCATAAGCATTCCGCATTCAGTATGATTATAGATGTTGTCAGTATAGGTGTTACAGTATAGGTCCAATGGCAAAAGTGTGAAACATTGATTGAGGCAGCACAAATTAAATTAAAGCCAAATTAATGACACGGAATGAAAAGTTAAGTAGAGAGTAGTAATATGTTACCACTACCCCTAACATTTCGGAGGGTGTGAAAAAATAGAGGCCATCGCCAAATAATAAATCCTTCAAAACTGTGAGGTTTAATAACAATATAAACTTGCTATAGCAAAGAACTTACTCTAGAGCCAGTTGATATTTGTTAGAAAGAGTGTACAGGTTTTGAGGGGGGGGGGGGGTATTTTTTTTCGGCCGATTTTTGCTCAAATTTGAGGACTTTGGGCAGATATATGCCTGTACAGTGCGATGGGAAAAATTTTCAAGTTATAATTTTGCATTTTGTTATTTCAGATTCAATTTCTACACCAAAATTTCACCCTAGATAACATGGTTTATTTTAAGGAGGATATCTTTCCTTTAAAGTTTCCACCATTCTTCCACCAAACGCAAGTCCAAAGCCTGGTTGAACACGCTTGGCATATGCAAATGAGCTAATTTATATGCATAATTACTGTATCTCGAAAACAGAAGTAAATCGGCTAGGCAAAATTCCTTTTGTGACCCTGAAAGAATACTATTGCCTGAAACTTTGGGTTGTGAATCATAATTGGGGTCCAAAAACTAGCATTTGGGCGTTAAAAAAAATATGCTAATTAAGGTCTAATAATTGCAGAATTTAAGAAAAAAATATATTTGGAAAAATATTGTACAAGTTAAGTGGCTGATTTCACACCAACAGAAATCCATGTATTCCATTCGTTCTCATAGAATGGTTCATCAAAGTTTCCACCCTCTCAGCCAAAAAAATTCAGTCATTGCTTTGCAATTAAACACAAAGGATCCTTTTAACAAAATGTAAAATCTACCCAGCAACAAATCAGCACAGGGCTATTTACCCATGTTGTAAACTGAGAAACGTAATAACTTTGGACATTTTTCCGTAAAAATTCTCCTTGTACTGTGAAGTTGAAATATTTAAAAATTTCCCATTTTCAGGGGCACTCTGGCAGGGACCACTGCTGCTTGTAGGGTCTTAAAAATAAAAAATGTATTTCTGTCAGCATGTGCAGTAATGTCACTGACCCAATTGTAGGAAATGGAATAGGCGGGGGTAAATGTCCCTAGACCTAAAGTTTGTGAGATTATGTTGCTTTAATGTCTTTGACCCTTAACTTTTGACGAATGATCCCAATTTGACTCTTGAGAATTCTACCTTTATGAAATGACTGCTGGCTACAATTGTATGTATGTATGAACAGGCCAAAAAAGGTGACCCATCGTGAAAAAAGTCACTCAAACTTAACCAACACTTGACAGGACGGAGCATAGATGTACCAGAGGACCTCAGTGTGACTTAAATTCATAAAATAGATGTACATTACATCCCGAATTCCCGAAAAAATACTAAAATTATTTGATGTACAGAACAACATAGAGGCATTTTAATTTTGTTTTTTGAACATACGAAGGAAAAAACGGGCGGATTTTTTCGCCACGGCTTCATTGATCAAAAGCGCCCAACTTGTGACGTCAAAGTGATGACCCAAAACATCGTGTTGACTCGAATTGTTATTGCTGACCACTGCTCTTTAATATGATGGATTAATGAAAGTAATAATAAAAATGAGAAAAAAAAAGTTACAGAATGACATATTTTGTTTCATTCATTCGTTTGTTAATATTATTGAAGTGGCAACACGGCGATAGGATGGTCACAACGACCGTAAATTATGGATGGTCATCACCTTGACGTCACCATTTGCCTGCGTTGTGGATTTGTCGGAATCGTTTTCGAGTAAATTGGGCGGGAAATTAAAAGGGCAAAATACTTCAACAATGTGGACAATTTCAACTTATTTTGATTTATATTAAATATACGTTACTTAAGCTTTCCATCCATACCAAAGTTTCCAAAATATCATGGAATCATGGACATATTGCTTTAATAGGGTTATCGCTTGATATTCGTTTTTATCTGTGGTTAAGAAGGGGTCATTTGTACATAGTAGGATGGAGGATTTGAGGGCCTTTTAGCGAGAGGGGGGCGAACATTTTAATCAAGGAAAAGGTAACCTGAAATTTCACATAATGAAGGGGATGCGATTTTTTAATTGGAAGCGAAGGAGAAACGCAAAAAAAAGAAAGAAGAAAAATCCCTCCACTTTCCCTCTTAGTATAAACTTATATTTGGCCAACCATAGTCTCGTGGGTGGAAGGGGATCTCGTGCACCCCCCCAAAGTTCAATTTTTCTAATCAATGCTCTATATCAGAAAAAAAACGCCGTAAGCGTAGAGCAAACGATAGCATGTTACAAAATTAAATTCAAAAACTGTCCCATCTACCATTTTTATGTAAATTTTGCAAATTAGGATCGCCATACAGGAAAAACATTTAATTTCACAACTTTACAATTTTTAAAAAACATAAAAACACAAAAATGTTGTTCCTGAAGCCATTGTGAAACACGTTTCCGATCACATTTGTATTATCATCTTGATTCGGGATCCAAGATGGCGGCCAACATTGGCCTCTCAAAAGATCTGTAAAAACATAAAAACCATGTATACCTGTAATATTTAATTGGTTAGTCAAAAATAATAATATAATTATAAATTAAGTAAGAGGATGGATGTCTTTGACCACAAGAAACTCATATCTATCTTGTTTGCATGATATGCTTTCTTAAAATTCAAGCAACGCCAATTTCTCCCCATTTCATTGAATTTTTTTATACCATAGTCTCAGATCGAACAGCGTGCTGGCTATTACCCCCCGCAGCTAGCGGAGCGCATAGAGCCTCCGCGCTCGGATACGGAGTACCTGATAACTGGATATGTCATCTCACAATAAATAATTAAAAGTCTAAATTAAGGTATGAGATATAATTCTGTGTTTAACCAGTATAAAAACACCAGCTAGCAATTTTTGTTTGTCCAAATTTAAGATGGCGGCCAATATGGCACACATTCAAACAATGTAAACCTTAAAAATGCATATTTTTGTGGTATATCTAGACATAGCAACGAGGAAAGAATGATAAAGTGCAAATTAAAATATGTCAATTCCATTCGTAACTCAAAACTGTTATTTTGTTTCAGAAGAAGTATTGTTTAAATTCAAGATGTCGGCTTATAAGGCCGCTTTCCCAAAGATTTTTGATTCGCTGATATTGCCTCCATCTTTGAAATTTTCAAAATAAGTAACCCAACCAAAAAATACCAGGCTTTCAAAAACTTTTTGTTTAAAAAAAAAAAAACATTTCTGACAATACTTTACTTTACATTTTCCCAATTTTGGGGATGATTATAAGGTTAATTTCGAAGTTTTAAACATTTAAGGCAAGAGCAATTAGCCACCTATTGAATGTTAAAATATACTCACTAAGCAAAAAAGGCAAATATGAGTTTCGAATAGTCGAAGAGATATATTTCTGAATTATTTTTCTCCATTTTTGTGACTATACGGACTAAATAAATACAGGCATGTAGGACTTTTATTACCTCTGCAGATCTTTCTGAGGCGGCCCTGTTGTCCACATCTTGGATCCGAAGCAAAAAACACAAAACACCACATTGCATGGCAACGGCGGTTAATAATGGCTCTAGCAAAGAACAGATTTTGTTCTTGTGGTTGTGGTGTAAAATATTTCCTTGTTGTAATTACTGAGAACAGAAAAAGCATTTTAATTGATCTTTTGGTCTCACCATTGCGACATCCAGGGAAGTTCTGGTGACCCCCATTAACCATGTAGACCCTACCGACATTTTGCTATGTAATTAGCTACCCAAATGTCACACACTGTAAAATAATACTTTTTTGGAATCCTGTGCAGACAATAACAAACAAACTTATTCTCCAGTTTTCTAAACAAAATCTGAGCATTGGGTAAACACCCCAGGATGACCTGGTAACATTCTGGGGCTATGGCGCTTATTTAACTAAAGGTCGGAACCTAGGGCCAAAATTATATACTTTTTTTCTAATCCTCTAAGGAGCCGAACATGTTAATGTACATTAAAACCACAATTTGAATCGATTTTAAAATTTTTCCCTGTAGTAAAAACATCCCCCTTAGGAAGGGGGCACCAGTCCGAACATTTGCACCCATCATTTCTGACTGTCTGGTCCATATTGGTAGTGTGAAAACAAGCCAGAAATTCAACTTTTTAGCACAAAAATTCTACGGAAACTGTTCATTGACATACCGACCCACACTATAATGATTGCTCGCCGACATCGATTGCGGCAGAGTGCTAAGATCAAAGGGTTCGATGTTGAAAATGCCTTCCTTTGTGCGGGTTAATGGATAAACAGATTAAAATCAGATGGTGGAAGCGTTGGGGTTCCCTTCATATCTCTTTCATGTTAATATAGAGAAATTAGCATTGGCCATCGTCATCATCCAATTAGACCTCACATAAATGACATTCTCTTAAGATGCAATTCTTTATCCCCTGAAAATTCCAATAATGACCATTCATTGGAAACTTACTTATAAGACGCAATCTTTGTTTTGCATCATGGCTGGAAAATCCCCAATCTATCTATAGTAGCTTGCCTCCTTGTACACAACCACCTGACCACATCCCATTAATAGCACTTATGGAAATTCCATTTGTCTTGACATGATCGATGAAAGAAGTACTTTCTTGTTAAGAATATTTTCTCATCGAAGTCCTCACCATGTGAGGCTCAGTCATAGTTACATCTGTGTACAAACCTCCATCAATAGCTTCAAGCACCCTCAACTATGCCTTGAAGATTCCGCCAAACCTCACTTTCTGCATTGGCGATTTCACACGGCCCCACAGTAACCCAATGGGGTGTATTTCGTTTGTTTACAATACCCCTTTGGAAAACAGTTAGCCCCATGCATGTACGCGGATTACTGTCACCAAGTAATTATACCCCGGTCTTCCACGCAAATGCAATTCAAAGAATGGAATAAATGCATAATAAAATAGTGCATTAAAAATGTCAAATATCTCAGTGTTTGTCAGTTAATATTTCAATCCATTATATGGGGCTACAATGAAACTAACAAAGACCAACAAGCCTGTCGAAGGAATGGATTAGACAGTCAACAGCTACGTCTCCTTCACGCCTCTAAGCTGCCGCCATCATTCATAGTGCCCGTTGGAACAGAGATTACGATCCTGATCTAGCTATTGCTAGTAAAAACTCTCTAACCGGGGTAGCAAGATTGTTCGGGATCCTGTTTCCACTAACTAAACTTCGACCAATCTGTACCCAAGTTAACGCTGCAGTATAAGAACAAATCAACATCGACCTTTTAAGCGCCGCTTTAAACTACAGGAAAGAAGGACTGGCAATAATTCACTGATGACCTGGACTAGAACGTGAAGAAGATTGCTCCCAAACCCCATTACTATGCAAATTTTGCCCAAATAGTGAAAACACGGACTGCGCGGAGATTATTACCCCGAGGCTGTAGGACTGCAGAATACATACCAGGCCTTTTCCAAGAAAGGGTTAGAGAATATCAAGCGTATATCGCAGTTTGAAGTGATCCTTTTGTCGGCTGAAACAACGATAAGGGTGAGGGAAAGAGTTTTCGGAGAGGATTCACAGGAAAAGATCACAAACGGCATAACTTAATTGAATCACGCTATGACCCATCCCACAGCGCACGTGAAAGCATGGTCTACCACCTGAAAGCTCCGAGGGGATCCCATAGAACCTCACAGGCAGCCAAATGTCACACCCAACCAAGTGCCCACCAAAACTGCTTTTAAAATGGCAAGTGCAGCAAGAAGCCCCAGAAGAGAAAACTCGACCATAAGAGGTTTAGTGGCAACCTGGTTTCATCTTACCCTCCAACATGGACGAATTGGAATCCGGCATTGCTAAACTTCCAACCAGGGAAAAGCAGTAGGCCTGACAACATCTCAACGGAGCAGCTAAAAAATTCGGCAGTAGCCAAAATCGGAAATGGCTTCTTGAGCTCCTACAATTACTGCATTATTTCCCACAGGTTCCCAAAGATCTGGAGGAAAGCATATGTTATGGCACTCCTAAAGCCTGGGAAAGATCCATCCAATCCCAAGAGCTACAGACCAATATCACTCCTCAGCCATACCTACAAGCTCTTTGAACGTCTCCTGCTCAATCGTATCGCACCTGTGATAGACGAACACCTCATACCAGAACAAGCAGGTTTCCGGCCAGGCAAATCAACAACAAGCCAAGTACTCAACCTAACTCAACACATTGAGGATGGTTTCGAGAGGGGTATGGTAACCGGAACTGTGTTCGTCGACCTATCAGCAGCGTACGACACTGTTAATCACAGATGCCCATTCCAAGATTCTAAGATTCTGGAAATTACCAAGGACATCCGCTTGACTGAGCTTATCCGAGGATTGCTGGCAAACAGAATGTTCTTTGTTCAGCTAGGAGCGAAGAAGAGCCGATGGCGTAGGCTCAAGAATGGTCTACCACAAGGGAGTGTGCTTGCACCTCTCCTGTTCAACATCTATACCAACGACCACCCTAGGAGTGCAGGAACCTGTCGTTCTATTTATGCAGACGATCTTGGAATTAGCGCACGAGATGCCGACTTCAAAGTTGTTGAAGAGAGACTCTCCAAACCTTTGGATGAACTCACTCCTTATTATGAGGAAAACCATTTACGTGCAAATCCATCTAAGACACGGGTGTGTGCTTTCCATCTACGCAACCGTGAAGCCAAACGTCAGCTTAAAGTTACCTGCTCTGGAACACCCCTGGAGCACTGTGATAACCCTGTCTACCTAGGAGTTACCTTGGACCGCACTCTCTCTCATAAGACCCACATCGAGATTACGAAGAGTAAAGTATGTTCACGCAATAACATCTTGAACAAACTCACTGGCACAAGATGGGGTGCTCGCCCACATACCCTAAGATCGACGGCACTTGCCCTGTGCTACTCATGTGCAGAATATGCTTGCCCTGTATGGAAAAGATCAACCCATGCCAAGAAGCTTGATTCAGCGTTAAATGCCTCCTGCCGGCTTATCACAGGATGCCTCCGTCCAACACCAACGGAAAACGTATACACCCTAGCAGGAATTGCTCCACCAGACATCCGTCGTAGCGTAGCGAGCATGCAAGAGCGTAGCTGCCAAGTACCTAATGTGAAGCACCCTATGTCTGGACAGCTACCTGCTGCCAACCGCCTTAATCCAGAGAGAACTTCTTAAGCAAAGTCCGACCTCTTGAAACAGTCTCTAAGGAGCTCAAGAGAGTCGCCTCGTGGAAAGAAAGACTTGCCATCAACCAAGTAACATGTATTGGCATTGAACTTGTTGAGCATCTCCCACCTGGAGCTGACTTCTCATGAGCTGAATGGCGATGCTTTAACAGATGGAGAACCAAAATTGGCCGATCTAAGGTTTCCTTGCAGAAGTGGGGCTACCTGGTAGCAGATCAGGACACTACCTATAGTTGTGAAACAGCACCACAGACAATGGAACATCTCTTGGTCTGCCCACTGCTGGAGCAACAATGCACAAACAAGGACCTTGCGGAATTCAGTGAAGCAGCCAGACGTTGTACCCATCTCTGGCTGGATCATATTTCAGAACCACAGTGTTTGGACACGACAAGAAGAAGCTACTATATGTCGAAAGGTGTCATTCTGACCCCCATTTTGAATTTTGAAGTAGAAGGCAGCCATTTTGGACTTTCTACGGTATCTGCTTTTTGTGTTCAAAACACATACACTGATACAGTTTTATTCACAAACATCTACATCAAATGACTTGAGATACCCTTGCAGTGTATATTAGCCCCAGCTTTCAACTTATTTTAGGTCCCTTTGTAGGAGCACAACAGGGGAAGGTACTTTGGGTACATTTTGATCAATGGTTTACAGGGTTTATCGTATTCTACGCGCAATTTTGGTATACTTGGTCTAACCGCCTCAAACATTCTCATGTGCGCGTGCCTGAGAGGTCGACTAGAAGCCAAGAACGCGGAAAGCCGCTTTGTTTTAATTATCCTCTATCACCCTTCAATTTATCAAAACAACAACAATAAAAACCTTGCATGTTAAGTGATACACCGATATTATTTTGTTTCAAATTGATAAACAGTTTTCCGAATCAACAAATTGATCACGCAAGGCTAATGTGGAATCGGTAAACTCGTTTTTCCCAAAACAGTACAATAATAGGTTTATCGCTTGATAAGGGGTCATTTTTACATAGTAGGATGGAGGATTTGAGGGCGTTTTAGCGAGAGGGGGTCGAACCTTTTAATCAAGGAGAGAGGGAACCTGAAATTTCATAAAATAAGGGGATGCGATTTTTTTTTATTGGAAGCGAAGAAGAAAAAAAAGGAGAAAATCCTCCATTTTCCTTCTGGTATAAATAATGACTGTTTCCTTATATTTGGACAACATGCTTCCATAAGCCAACCACCTTGATTTGTCAGAATACCCCGCAAGGGGTATAATTTCACTGCAAATTGGTCCCGTTAGGGATCACTTTCAGAACCCCTAGAACGAGCATGGGTAGCCAACCGAAATCAAGACCTCCCCCCCGGGTCAACACGTTCAAATTTAGTCAAACTTTCATCCTTTATTTCTCACACTGGGCAGTCTCGGGCACTAAAGCTGAACGTATAACAATGTACAAACACTGCATTTTTAACGAAAACAGCAACAAATACACACCGGAGACAGCCGGAACATTTTGTAGTATGCTATACTAGGCGGTTCCCGGGTTTCGCGATCACCTGGCATGAATGACCCAAGGTTTCGCGGTGCCTTTGACCTGGAATGACCTCGTCATGACCTTTACAATTTTTGGCATCGTCAATAGCCCCCGCCCACCAGGTTTCGTCTGGATACACCAAAGTTTACCCAATTTGACCTCCGTTGACCTTGAATGACCCCTGATGACCTTGTTGTGACCTTTAAGATTGCTGGCATCAACAACCAACCCCACCCTCCAAGTTGCATGTCCATACACCAACATTTACTCCATTTGACCTCCTTTGACCTTGAATGACCCCTAATGACCTTGTCGTGACCTTAAAATTTTTGGCATCGAAAATTGACCCCACCCTCCAAGTTTCTTGTCCATACACCAATGTTTACCCCATTTGACCCTTTTGACCTTGAATGACCTCCGATGACCTTTGATCCACTAACCAATACAAACTCGGTCTTCGGAAGGTCAAGGGGCACCCACCCACCAAGTTTCAGGAACGTGCGACCCTCGGTCTCCGAGCAAATAAGCACGGTCCATTTGACCTCTTTTGACCTCGAATGACCCCCGATGACCTTTGATCCACTAACCAATACAAACTCGGTCTTCGTTCGGTCAAGGGGCACCCGCCCACCAAGTTTCAGGACCGTGCGACCCTCGGTCTCCGAGAAAATAGACGCGGTCAGACACACAGACAGATAGACAGACCACCGGTATAGATACTTTTACACTTTTACGTGTTCGTACATAGAGTTTTCAAAATATTCTCCAGTAATGATTGCTCGCCGATCATCGATTGCGGCAGATGGATTACGATCAAAGGGTTCGCTGTTGAATGCCTTCCTTTTGTGCGGTGAATGAATAAACGGATGGTGGAAGTCGTTGTGGCCATGGGTCCTTCCTCTTCCATGGTTCATCTAAAAATTAGCTATTGCATCATCATCATCCAATTAGATCTCACATAAATGAAATTATCTTAATGGAGGATGGTCCTATTTAAAGATATGAAGTTTTAATCTTGATAGATTGGCCTTCACTTCAAAACCCAATCTTTAAAGTTTCGCGCCGATATTCAACCCGTTCTGTTGCGAGAGCTAAAAATGTGATTTTGTAAGCCCATATGTAAAATTAATATTGGTCGACCAAAATGGGTCACATTTTCATTCATAACTTCCAAACCAAACATCCTTTGGCTCCAAGATTTCACAGGGTAAATGAGAAAAATAGTAGCTTTCTTCTGATACCAAATGTTGACCACTTCCGGTAAAATCTGGGGCTTCTGGGGACGAGGCTATTAGCGATCGGGCCATGGACCTTTAAGATGCAGTCTTTATCCAATAGAAAATTCCAATAATGACATAATTGGAAACTACTTATAAGACGCAATCTTTGTTTTGTATCATGGCTGGAAAATCCCCAATCTTATCTTAGTAGACTTGCCTCCAAAAAGACTTATAAAAAAAATGGCACCATCTCAGAAAGCAATTGGAAATTCCATTTTCTCTTTCATGATGAAATACGTACTTTCTCTGTTAAGAATCTTTTCTCAAAGGTTACATTGAGAATTAAAATAAAATAATATTTTTAATCACAAAATGAGGACACTCTAACATTTGAAATATATTTCAAACCATTTTGGACTTCTTACTTTTAAAATAACGAATACGTGGGACTATGAGGACCATTTTAAATATTAAAAGACATGCTTTTTTCCACCTGGAGGTCGGAGGAGAAAATATGTTGAAAAAGAAAATTAATAGATTAGGTAACGGAAAGATGTGAAAATGGCATTCAATGATAAAGTATCACAATTAGCATAATGTCTTGAGGCGCTATTTATGCTATTTTGAGGTAGCGCAGCGACTATCTCGTCGTCGAATGCATGTACTTTGATACAATAAACCCCCATGTGACGTTTTTGAATACCTTTAAAACTGCATATAATGTCCAAAAGCGCAATTTTGGCCACCAGTTAGAATTTTGACGTCGATATAAGCAGCCCCTTTGAACCACTGTTATATTAAAATGCGCAAGATTTATAATCAGCCGAAAATATATTTAGAGAGTAATAAATCTACAACGATCAAGAATACCTTTACGCTACTCTATGTCGAAATGGTCATCTGACCCCCATTTTGAATTTTGAGGTAGATGGCAGCCATTTGGACTTTCTAAAGTATCTTACTTTTTTGTGTTCAACACATACAATAATACGTTGTTATTCACAAAATCTAACATCAAATGACTTGGGATACCCTTTCGAAATATCCCCAGCCTTTCAACTGATTTCTAGGGTGTCCCCTTTTAGGAGCACACAGGGAAAAAGGTACTTTGGCACATTTGATCAATAGTTTACAGGGTTTATCGTATTCTACGCGCAATTTTGGTATACTTGGTCTAACCGCCTCAAACATTCTCATGTGCGCGTGCCTGAGAGGTCTACTAGAAGCCAAGAACGCAGAAAGCCACTTGGCTTTAATTTCCTCTATTCCCCCCTTCAATTTTTCAAACAACACAATAAAAACCTGCATATTAAGGTGATACACCGATATTATTTTGTTTCAAATTATAAACAAGTTTTTCCGAATTTTCAATTGAGCACACAAGGGCTACTTTTATCCGGTAAAACTCGTTTTTTCCAAAACAGTACAATATTAAAGGAATATGTCATATTTTGGCACGCTCATTTGACTTACATCATAAATATATGTCATAACCTCACGATTCCCGAAAAAATAATACATTTGAATGTAAAATTAACAAAATAGAGCAATTTTTAATTTTTGCTTTTTTGACATACGAAGACAACGGGCGGATTTTTCGCCACGGCTTCATGATCAAAAGCGCCCAACTCGTGACGGTATTCACAAGTGATTGACCACATCGGGGTTGACTCGAATTGTTATTGCTGACACTGTAATATTGATGGATTAATGAAATTAATAAGTAAAATAGAAAAAAAAGTTACAGAAGAACATATTTTGGTTTCCCAGTTCGTCTTGTTTAATTAGGTTATTGAAGTGGCAACACTGCGATATGATGGTCCACAGACGACGTAACTTATGATGGTTATACTTTGACGTCACCATTTTGCCTGCGATGTTGATTTGTCGAATCGTTTTCGAGTAGCTTATTGGCGGGAAATTAAAAGGGGCAAAAACCAACAAATGTGGACAATTTCAACTTATTTTTGATTTATAATTAATCTACGTTACTTAAGCCTTCCATCCATACCATTTTTCCAAATATTCAGAATCATGACATATTTTCCTTTAATAGGTTTATCGCTTGATATTCGTTTTTATCTGCCTAGTTTTATGAAGGGGTCATTTTTACATAGATCAGATGGAATTTGAGGCCTTTAGCGATAGGGGGTCGAACCTTTTTAATCAAGGAGAAAGGTAACCTGAAATTTCATCAAATAAGGGGATGCGATTTTTTAATTGGAAGCGAAGGAGAAACGCAAAAAAAAGAAAAATCCTCCACTTCCCCTCTGGTATAAACTTATATTTGGACAACATAGTCGTAGTGGGTAGAAGGGGATCTCGTGCACCCCCCCAAATCATTTCTAATCAATGCCTCTATATCAGAAAAAACGCGTAGAAAACGATTAGCTATGTTAAAAAATTCAAAAACTGTCCCATCTACCATTTTTATGTAAATTTATGCAAATTAGGATCGCCATTACAGAAAAACATAATTTTCACCATATCTCAACAACAATAAAACACAAAATGTTGTTCCTGAGCCATTGTGAACACTTTCCGATCACATTTGTATTATCATCTTGATTCGGATCCAAGATGGCAGCCAACATGGCCTCTCCAAAGATCTGTAAAACATTAAAACCATGTATACCTGTAATATTTAATTGTATAGTCAAAAATAATAATATAATTATAAATTTAAGTAAGAGATGTATGTCTTTGACCACAAGAAACTCATATCTATCTTGTTTGTATGATATGCTTTCTTAAAATTCAATGCAACGGCCAATTTCTCCCCATCATGATTTTTTTATACCCAGGGAAATTACCTTATAACTGGATATGTCATCTCACAATAATAATAAAAGTCTAAATTAAGGTATGAGATATAATTATGTGTTTAACCAGTATAAACACACAGCTAGCAATTTTGTTTGTTCAAATTTAAGATGGCGGCCAATATGGCCACATTCAAACAATGTAAACCTTAAAAATTGCCATATTTTTGTGGTATATCTAGACATAGCAACGAGAAAGAATGATAAAGTGCAAATTAAAATATGTCTAATATCATTAGTAACTCACAACTGTTATTTTGTTTCAGAAGTATTGTTTAAATTCAAGATGTCGGCTACTAAAGCCGCTTTCAAGATTTTTGAATTCGCTGATATTAGCCGCCATCTTGAATTTCAATAAGTTAACCCAACAAAAATACCAGCTTTGAGTTTTAATTGGTCAAACGCACATTTCTCAATACTTTACTTTACATTTTCATCCCAATTTGGGGATGATATAAGGTAATTTCTAAGTTTTAACACATTTTGAAGGCAGAGAAATTAGCCACCATATTGAATGTTAAAATATACTCACTAAGCAAAAAGGCAGATATGAGTTTCTAATAGTCGAAGAGATATATTTCTGAATTTATTTTCTCATTTTGTGACTATACGACTAAATAATACAGGCATGTAGGACTTTTATACTCTGCAGATCTTTGAGGCGGCCATGTTGTCCACCATCTTGGATCCGAAGCAAAACAACACAAATATGCATGGCAAGCGGTCATAATGGCTCTAGAAAGAACAGATTTTGTTTCTTGTTGTTGAGATACGGTGAAAACTATATTTTTCTGTAATGGCAATCCTAATTTGCATAAATTTACCTAAAAATGGCACGTGGGACAATTTTTGAATTTTTTAACATAGCTAATCGTTTTCTACGCATTTTTTCTGATATAGAGACATTGATTAAAAATTGATTCAGGGGGGTGCACGAGACGACCTTCTACCCACTAAACTAACATGCTTCCATATGCCAACCACCTTGATTTGTCAGAAAGCTGATACTATAGATTTTATAGTTAAGGATAAAGTTGAATGATGAAGTTAGGTGTTTATCTCACTGGCACAAAAGCAACAGACTGATTTGATAAAAACAATTACACAAGTTTACACAGATTGATTCTAATAACAAAGGTAAATGAGCTATCAACTTGGTATCTTCCAACAACGTTTCTGTTGTTCAGTAAGCAGATTAAATCATAACGTTAATAGCTCTTAATCATTGACAGTGCAAGCTCCAGCAGTCTCATTCTAAGACAATGATAGTTCAGTGGTCTGTACATACCAGTACACTACGGGACCATCCCTTTACTTTCTGCGTATGATAGAGTACCGAGTCAAAGTGTGGTGAATTTAAAAGTCTGAGTTCATTATGTCAACTCGAACTTTGACTTGAGAAACGAGAATAAAGCAGCTTACCTATGCCGAACTGTGTATTATTTTGATTCTTCCATACAAGTATTGTCACTAATGCGTAGGTGGTGCCCAGCAAAGACAACGTCTCCAAAACATACAGAAACCGAAAGTTTTCGTAATCGCTAGTGTCTCAAAGATTTTCGTCAACACTGGAGAGCATGGTGTGAGATGGTGGAGTGTCACATGGACTGATTTAAAGAATTGCGAGTGAGTTAAACAGAATTTCAAGTCCAATCGTTTTATGATAATTATTAGAAGTGTGAAGCATCAAACATTTTTTGGCAGAAAAGGAAAATAAGGAAAGAATTTAGTATTCTGCCACAGGCTACGAATTCGGCAACGTTAACGGAATAAACCGTATGTTCAATAAACCGTATGTTCATGGTGCCGAATTTTAAGTGTGGCAGAATACTAAATTCATCCCGAAAAGAACATTGATTGTTGACATCAACATGGTAAGTTTGTAAAACTTCTTGTGCTTGTCACATTATGATCAGTTGGTTAATACTTGTCAACAATGCTGTCCATTTTCCATAGGTGTATAGACCCATTTGTGTGTGGTGTGGGTTGTTAGCGCATTTATAGGTGTGTATGCCTGTTCTCGCGCGTATGTGTGCGTGCGTACGTCTGTGTGTATACGTATGTGTGTATATACGTATGTGTGTGTGTTTATATACGCGCGCGTGTATGTGTGTGGGTGAGTGAGTGAGTGAGTGGTGCGAGCCTGCGAAGATTAGAAATTAAAGGCTTATAGACTGGAAGGTTCAATAATAGGCTACTTCAGACAACGTCTGGCGCTAGTGAAAATATTTTGCTTCGCGCCACACGACAAATCACCAAAAGTCAATGACCTTTCAAAATGATAATATTTTTTAAAATGTCAACAGAATATTTAATCATTCAAACCTTTTGTACTCGAGATGTGTTACAAATGTCTGCTAGCTCCCAGGCTATATAGAAACTGAGTAAGTAATCCTGCAGAAAAGAAAGGGTTCAAACTATATGATATGAAGAACAAAACCCAAAAGACCGATTCTTGCCTTTTAGCGTTGTTTGTTTGTTTTACTGTTGTTTGTTTTTGCGTTGGGTTTTGCTTTTGTGCAGTAAGTCAACCTTTTACTCCCTTTGTTTTTGGTAGGGTTCTTTATATGTGTTGCTGTTAGATGCTTTTCTCTGATATGACTTATAACGTTTCAAACTACAATTCTCTTAAATTTGTTTAGACCATACCCGGCCATACACTATATCGCGTTTGCATTCATATACAGCAAATACTATGAAATCTTAGAGCGTTTTCGCCCTTCTTCCCTTTTTCCATCGGTGTGCCAAACTCTAATAACAACTTGAGCTGACTGCACGCCGCACTGAAAGGCGATGGACCGTTGGCAAAACATCATTGATCCCAGGTTTTTATATGCAAACATCTTAGAAGATGAAGATTGATAAACTCAAAACACCATGCAGTCTTTTACATTACAGCTAGCCAAAATGACGACATCCTAACCAAAATGACGACATCCTACTTCTGGCCTATTTTCTAGTGTTTTACTGCTCTCCCCCATTTCCAAATAAACCTATAATAAATGACAAAATTGGGGAAACAATTACACTATAATTTCTTCCGAGTCAATTGACTGGGGAAGAAATGACGTTTCCCAATTTGACGACATCTGCTGGAGTTGAAAAAAAAATAACGGTGATATTTGACGTAATTTGATGGATTATATTTATCGTAAGATTATATGATTGCAAGACATTGAGAATGATGGACAAATTTGACTCGATTCGGAGCGGTATTATGCTATTCAGGAGGAACTGAAGGAGTGAGGGAAGAGGGGAACAAGAAAAGTCGCAAATTCGGGTGGGATTCGAACCCAGGGCCCTTCGGGCCCCAGCCCCATGACCCGGGATAGCACGCTACGGCGGTGTCGCTGGCCCGGCCAGCGATTTCGTGCCCATATGAGTCTTGGTTTGATGACGTCATCGCTACTTTCTGGACTTAGTGCATTTTTCTCAATTAACACAGTGAGTTTAGGTGAGACTTAGCTGTGCTAGGGTTAAGGGATACGTGGATTTCGTGGGAAGGGCGTTTGTTCAGAAAGGCAGATTTTTGCGTATATACACACCCTACCGCCAAATCAACAAATACCCTAAACAAATAAGGCACCGAACTTTTTGCTGAAACTAGAGCGATTTTGTGTCGTCTGATGCAAGCAGAACGGCACATAGGGGTTACCGGGGGGGGGGGTTACTTTGGTACTACATGTGTGTGTGTGTCTGTCTGTGTAGGCCTGTGTGCATGTGTGTACGGCAGTATCTGTGTGTGGTAAAGATGTTAACCATGCCTGCACTAACTGGACTCATACCTTTTTACCCATTGCTCAATTCACCTCATACTCGGTCAGACGAACCACTGGCCCAAGACTCATATGGGGTGTACACAGATTGACCTCTAATGATCCCATTTAACCTTTGAACCGCGATGACAGACGACAAGCGTTTCGGCGAACGTCGTTTTTTTATTATGAGCAAATGTTTGTATCGCGGTGTTGCAATTTCTGTTCGTTTTGGACAGAAAATACAAAATTACGAATTTCTTCAGGAGTAGATCGATTTTCACGTAAGATTTTGCACACATAATATATACTTCGGCCAACGATTCAGATTATATAAACATCTCAAGTTTCTTTTAGGTAAGTCGGGGGGACTGTGGATCACGAAGTGTCCCTTTAAAACGCAGTGTTATTGGAATTTGCAGTATTGGTTGTAACACTATCGTGACTATAGGGGCAAAACAGAAGAGGTCGTGATCAACACCGGATCCCTCTGAATGTCACTTTGTCAAAATAGGGTCAAACTTAAACCTGCTCAAATTATACAAACTTGCACCTGCTAAAATTATACCAATATAGCTAAAACCACCAGAATTGTCTTTTAAAAGACAAGAGGACATTTCCAGAAAAATGCACCCAATACTTTTTTTTTGCATATTTAGAATGCTTACCAATGTATTCAATCAAAACTGAAGTTAATAAGCCGAAAATGCTGTCTTTATGTAGAAAAATAATGATTTTGTATTATCAGGGAAAGAAAGTCCACACGGATGCATCATGTGTTTTGACTAGATTTCTACTAAATGTTTTGACTAGATTTCTATTAAGTATCCCTTAATCATTGTTAATAGATTTCATAGTCATTTTGAATAGGGTGTTCTTTGAGTACACCTCCAAAAGCAATAGGCCCATTGCCCCAAATGATAGTAATTTGCATAGCATTAACGAACCAAATATTATATTACAAGCAGCACAAAAATGATCTATCTCTTCGCTTCGCGACCGACAATGATACATACAGGTACTTTCTATGCAGCTATAGGCCTACAGAGGTTGTTGGTCTTTTTCAAGCGTGACCACAAGAAAAGTCTTTACAAGAAAATTTCGCACAGGATTTGTACTCAAATTACTTTTGTTCAACTGAAATATTGTCTAACCTTCAGGTTATTTAGGGCTAAACTAAAGAAAGCTGACAATGCCATCTCCTATATGGTTTGAAGTTGAACCGGACTTCCACTGACAAGAAGGCCACTGCGACGAAACACTAAACGACTTATAGGTTAACAATGACGTTGATGTATACCACGCATCACTTTGACAGTGAGTTTATGAAGCTCTATCACTGTCTATTGTCATTTTTCATTACTAACATTAACACTTAGAGGATCACCCACCGAAAAACCCGACAAGGAAACCATAACAGGTTGTGAAGAAGCTTCGGGCCAAATGGATCATTTACACATACCTACAACTTGGATATACTATAACATACACAAGGAGTCATCGGACCTTCCGTTTGTGCAAATTTGGGTCTTTTGACGCATTTATTGTTTCATAACCCTCGTCTACCGAAGGGGCGCTTACCACCCGTTCAATTTTTTTCGCCCTACTAACACCCCTTTTCTGTTGCCAAATGATTACATGTAATTGTCAATTGACATTTCCCTTTATATGTAAAAATAAACACCCCGGGGTATAGGCCTAGAAGGTACAGGGTGATCCCAAAGTGATTAATGGGCTGGCAACCACCCCCTTCGGGAGAGAAGTACTAACACGCTTAGTATACAACGCAGGAATATCACAACCACTTGATTCACCAATGTACCAATGGATAGCTATGGTCGTCCTCTTTCGATATACCAAAATGAGTACCAACATGCCTTGCATTGTATTGAATAGATTCATCAGGATCGGTAGATATAATTTGTAAAAACGGTTCTAACTTCTGATCCAAAGTTGTTCACTTACTTGTGGACGTTTCGGCAACCACTGCTCATTATTTAGACGTGACTGCTGATCCCGACGTTAGATGGATGTTTCCTAGCGACTTAGTTGCCAGTTCTTTTGACTTTTGATATTCCTGCGTCGTATCACTATAAGAGATGGATTAAGGATGCTAAGAGAGGGGCACCACCAGAACAGAGACGAATGACAATATCAACTTTCGCATATGATTTCCTGATCTCAAGAAAATCCCCAAAAGTCAAAAGAACTGGCAACTATGTCGCTAGGAAACTTCCATCCAGTGTCGGGATCAGCAGTCACATCTAAGTGTTGAGAAGCTTTTGAGAAAGGCAACAGTGGTTGCCGAAACGTCCACAAGTGAACAACTTGGGATCAGAAGTTAGAACCGTTTTTACAAATGCCTATAGCATTATTTCGTGCGGCTGATGGGAAATGGCTAGGGGGCCTATAGTTTTATATACATATAACGTTTTAGTGCTATAATAATATTTTTGAGTCTGTAATTGGCATAATTATCAATTTTCCACCCTTACAGCCAACATTCTTATACTTTCCTTATGACGTCAGAGTGACGTTATAATGGGAATGTTTGTACTTATTTTGATACCAATGGAAAGGAAAAAACTCAAAGCTATCCTGTGGTATACCAAATTTATAGTAATCGGATTTTCAATAAGGCAAATCAAAGGGGTGATAACCACACACCCCTCTTCGGGTGTATGTTGTTGCAAAAATGCATGTCTTAGCTGAGAGGTCTTAGGTAGACGAGGAATAAACTTTTCTCAATTGCGTGCAGTATGTGGTGTTTATTATTTTAATCACAAGCTCACAAATGGCATCTTAAAACCAATCGCGTGTCCTTAAATCCAACACATGTCAAAAATGGTGGTAACGTTTTAAGGAACGAAAACTCTTAGCAGGTGACACCGTGCTCGCGGCATCCCTTATGATAACCCAAAGTGAATTGGCTCACCTGCATAAATAGCGTTTGATTAGACTCTTTTGCCAAGGGCTCATAATATTGAACATGTTGAACTAGGCCGACACACCCACCCCTCTCTAGAGAACGTGATACAAGTAGTTTATTCGATATCAAAATGCCCAAAAATTGGGAAAATTACACCTCCACCTCACACTTAAAAATACGCACCGACTAAAAATAAAATGACCCCAACACGACTCTTTTCGTGGTCATATTTAACCCGTAAAGTAGTTGTTTTAACTCAAATGGGGTCATTTTATTCGTGGTCATATTTAACCGTAAATTAGTTGTTTTATCTCAAATTTTAACTCATTTTATTTTAGTGGGTGCATATTTGACACCAAATGTTTACGTATGTGCGTGTCTATTAATACATTGTAAAACCTAAACATAATTATGTGTATGCTTAATTTGCAATACTTTACACACTTCCACGCGTCAAAGGGTCATTTCGTGCACATGATCTACGATCTCGTCCCCCCCCCCCCCGATTCACCTAAAAAAAGTTGAGATTCGAAACGCTAGCTTAAGTAATCCCTGCATGTGTACCTAATCTTACGTGCAAATTTGGTCGCATCTGTAAGAAATTCGCAGTTTTGTAGTTTCTGTCCGTAAACGGACAGAAATTATAGCACAGTGGCCTAGGGAACCGAGAATCCTTTCTCAAGAATATCTTGTGAACCATGAATAAAACAGAAGATGTTATATAATAATTTTAATAATTAATTCGTATTAGTACAAAGAAATTGCGTACAGCTAATATAATGTCATTAGAAAATAAATACTTTAAATTTTCATAAATGTGATTAAATGTTAAGGTTTCTGACGGAAATATTGAAAATGTCAGCAAATAAAAAATATACATTATGATTATAATGAAATGACTCATAATCTAAAATTTAAAACACGTTTATTACAGTGTTCAGCTTGAAAAGTGTTTATTTTTGTAGTGTTTAGCATAGTGTTGAGCTATATCAATTTACTGTAATGTTTAAAAGTTTAAATAGACTTGTTTTAAATATGTATTCAAATGAGTAAATAACCGGGTTGTTAAACGGTGGAACTTGAACAACAATGGTTGTTAAAAGTTTTAAACAACTCTTTAAACAGCGTTTTTTACAGTGTGGGTGTGTGTGTGTGTGTGTTTGTGTTTGCGTGTGTGTGCTGGTGTTTGTGTGCGTAACTTTCATATTACAAACCCTCATATTGTGTCTTCATTCGCCGCTCAAAAATGCGAATTTTAATTCGGTATGAATAGCCTGGTTTGTATATGGACAATTCAAATTGTGTCTTAATGTTGTGCCAAAATTGTTTTCCCCGTTTTTTCGGCCTGCTAAGCCTAATAAAAGTACAACATAAAATTATATTACTATACCCATTTTCACTAATCTGAGCAGGGCCGTAGCCAGGGGGGTGCACCCCCCCCAAAAATGACAAAGGTCCGCTTTATGATGTTGATGGTCCTAAGGTCCGTGTTGTCAATTAAAAGTTTGTCTTAAGGGTTGTGGTGCATGGTATATGAATGACTAAGCAGCTGTTAACCATCGCATTACGATTGTCGTTGTTACTATACTGTTGTTTTCTCAACGCTGCGACGAAATTTTTTTCTTCCCTCCCCCCCCCGCTCTTCAGAATTTGGAGACGACGGTGAAAAATTTTGGGTCAACCGGCGAGCGCAGCGAGCCGAAAATTTTTTTTTTGGTACGCAAAAGGTCCGCTTCTGGCAAATCCGCACCCCCCGCATAAATTCCTGGCTACGGGCCTGAATCTGAGCCTAAAAGATTGTCCCATAATTACCAGTAGTCGTTCATCGGTTTGTCTTGGCCTTTTCCTGCGACGGGTTAATTTCACAGTATTTTTGCACTAATGAAATTTGACGCTAGAAATAACTACAGAGTTGGAAAAATTGCCCTCGGTTATATAGGAGCACGACGACAAAAATCAAGTCCACCTATTTAACACCTTTTCAATAGATTTATGTACAATAGTTTTGTTTTATTAAACTTTTGATCCCCATATCCTCCAGTCTTCATAATTACTAATACACATATCCAGAAGCGTCACACTGCATCATGCAAATCGGTACAACAGTCATAAACTCGCAATGATAGCACACGTGTCGAATTCGCTTGGCTCATTTGAAAATTTTGACGCAAATAAAATGTTTCAAAATTAGGCAGAGCTTCAATTTTGAATCAGCATGGAAAAATGCCATGGTCAAAGATCATTGAACACACAAATATTTGATTTCTCTTTACTTTTACCATCTTGTGTGCAGCCTTCTGTGAAAATATAGGCCTATCACGCGAAGAGTTAAAGGTTGGATGGTTTACGGATGAAAACACAGGCTCTTAAAAATCACAATGAACTTTTCGGCTGTAAAACTTTGTGTTGTCAATCACGGCCATGCAGTCAAGTTGCTGACAGGCGGGGCGTGATAACTTTCACTGAAAACATTGGCTGGAGGCATTCGTTGAGAGTTTCATTCAGCTTCCTTGTGGCACAGTAGACTGGCGGTGCTGCCCTCGAGGCGGAATTACCCTGTGACTTGGTAAACCTCGTCATTGTTGACGAAGTTCGGGGTTTTCTAACGCAAATTAAAATGTTTCTAAACCGTGTATGTCGTTGCAAGTGCAGATTGTACGAAAAGCAAATAGAACCTCTGATTTTTTTTCAAGATTATGAGATAATTTCATTTAGAGTACTGCGAATAAAGTATCATTTAATATCGAGATAATTCATTAATTGGAAAACGAATATGATAGGAATAACAAGATAGCAATTCAACGGTGTCGCGGAAGCTGCTCTGCATGATTCTCTGAATCTACAACATGCGTTCCCGCGCTAGCCTTTTGCAATTTATTTCTATATTTTTTCTGGATTTTTTTGAATTGTTGTTATCCCTAGCGCTTTAGTAAAATAGGATTTTGTTATAGCAAGATCTCTCGTCGATATCTATCCGTCCGTCCGCCTGTCTCTGCCTGTATAACAACAAGGGGTCCGTTCCCGAAAGTGGTCGTACGACAGTCGTAGCCTCTTTCTATCGCAACTTTTGCGTAAAGTTCACACGTACGAATTTACTGCGTTCCCGAAACTTAGAATGCACTTAAGATATTCTTCAAAACTTACGAAAAATCTACGTCTGTCGTAACTAGCACGTACGCTTTTTCCACGACTGTTCATGCGTTCCTGAAACTTAACTCAGTCGCAGGATTATGGTAAAGTTACGCAAATTTCAACGTCTATTCAGAGTTGTCGTAAACTTGGTATAACGATACAAGTTGATATCATGGAAATTATGGAAGAGCTAGTATATTCGTGGTTTTGTTTGGAAAAGGGGATTTCAGTGAGAGGCGCGCATTCCGTAACTTATTTTCAGTGAGTGACCCCCGGGTGTCCAACATTTTCAAGAAGGTTGGAATGGTCTCCTATAATCATCTGTCGCAAATGTCCAGTTTAGTTTTAGGACCATAATTGGAATCCATTTTTGATTCCCAGCACTCTTAACTTCAAAGACGACAGCCGATTAAACAGCTCTCATGTGGTATGTAATAAATCCTGGAATACTGCTCAGATCTACCAACTCGGCAGATCAGATCAAAACTACTGGCAAACCTCTCCTCACAGATATATAGGATTCACACTAGTAAATAACATGCGAAACAGGCAAGTCCAGCCCCCATTGCAAATGAGGTGTTTTTTTTGGTGACCCTCGCCTAAGTATACCCTAAAAACTGAGAGAAATTTCGAGACCTGGGTTGCAAATCATGGTTGCTATCAATATTAAGTATAAAATCTGTAGGAATATCAAAAAAAGGTTGTCATTGATATGTTATTTTGATCCGACAAACCATTTTTAACCGTATTCTTACAGGGAACACCTGACTGAAAGTGCTCTGACCTCCAGGGTCCACGGTGCATGCTAGTCTTCACGGTCCAGTAGCGCGAAAATTTTGGGGAAAACTACCCTAATTTCATGATTGATTGGGTAGGAGATATGATGATCTTCAAGCAGAATGTTAGCTTTAGGCCTAACAATGCCTAAGGTCTGAGATGTTCCATTGAGGAGAAAATGACGTTTTTATCTCGCCCATTTTGTACAGGAACGAATGGGACCAGTATTTAGTGGTGTGAAACCTGAAGTATTTTATATAAAAGCTAACCACCCAACATCTAAAATAGGCTATTACAGTAGCATTATGCATAAACACAGCCTAACATTGTCCAATTGGAACACACAGTGATGATATCATTGAATTCTATATTGCAGGTTGTAACTTACACCATACTGGAAAATCCCGGGAAATGACCAGATAGTAGCTTTTCTAACAGATCAGATCACCACCTTCCAAAATTAATAGGGGAATTCCATTCAACTCTTACATGACATTATAAACAAGATATAGGTATATTTCCCTATTTAGGAATCTTTTCTCTAGTTAAATGCAGAAATAAAATAAAGCACAAAAATTAGCATATTATAACAATCAGCCCCATCAGCTTTTAATGTTGAATTATCATCTATCGCAAACTCCGGTCCAAAACGTTAGAGTAAACTAATCTAAAAATCCTTTTGACCCAATAATCCGACAATCACAGACAGACAAATTGCAGACACATTTGACTTTTAGTCTGCACACGACCAGTTTTAGGAGCGTGGTACCGCGCCGGGCCGGAATAATACATTTATCATCATAGCTAGAAATTTGACTGCAGGCTGTTGGAGTTCATGAACGGGTTACCTGACAAAATTAAAAGTGGTGGCAATTTTGCATGCGATGCTATTTTCCAAAAGAGCCATCGTAAAATGTCAAAAACACCTAAGAATACAATTTTGGTGTTTAAATTTTTTTTCTTGGTCAAGGATATCATACTACTATTGTCAAACATCAAATGTTGCATGTGCCGACATTTTTCCAAGAGGCTGACATTTTAATTTTGGACCAAACCTTACCTATGAAGAGATTGTGGTGTCAATTAAAGTTTTCTGGGTCAAGGGTTTCAATAAATGATTTACAAAACTGTCAGATGAATATAAAAGTATGAAGTTTCTACTTCATAATGTTTCCAAGATTGCAACATATAAAAGACAATCAATACACTACAATACACTAGGATGACGAATTTTGTGACAAAGTGTATTTTTTAGGTAAAGGATTTCAACAGCAATATTCTCAACTTTTAGACGAGTCGTGTGAGTCATCTTGTCATGGATCACCATGTGACACCTCAAAATGTGTCACCTTGACTACTCTATATGCCCACCCAACCTATACTCGAATGCATTGGATTTTGATATTAGGCCTGTATTTACTTTCATAGAAACATTTTTTGTTGTTTCAGATATGTCAAAGTAAATGGCCGCGAATTTCTAACACTTGGTCATGGTCACGTGTATACCTAGTTGGTTAGTCAATCTTTTGGTGTTTTCGTTTACAGACCCCATAACGCGCAGTTAGGAAGTTCGAAGGAAGAAGTTACTGAGAGTTTTCGTTGGTCTTAATTATCAATCATCTGGGTTAATATATTTCTCACTTGGCCACATTAAGCCGACATTGCAGTAACTCTTGGGGTTCTGGGTTATTTTTTATTTAAAATATTTGGGCCTATCTTGGAAAATAATGACATATGCAAATAAACACCACTTTATATTCTTTATTTTGATAATAGTTTTTATGAAACTCCTTGCCCTAAGAACACTCATTTTTGACCGCCAAATCATATTCTTAGGTTCTATAATAAGAAATGTTGGCGTTTTTTCTTAGATGAGATGTCGGTCCATCTTGAAAAAGCCGTTTTCTATAAATTTCTGACAATTCTGATAATTGTACAGCGTGTATCAATAAAACGCAGGGATTTTTAGAGCAAATTTGTACTGAGACAATATTGCATCTATTTGGTCTTTTTGATATGGATTTGGTTGGCCATAATCTCATTTTTCCAAGATTTTTTGTTTGTGTAATTTTGAATTTTGGTTCAAAAGTTATGACAAGTTTGTGAAGCCCTTCTGAATCGGATTGGTCCGAGTTTCAATACCTAACACAACTGCCCGTTATATGTGTACAATGGAGGTAATGCATTGAAGACAATTAAAATCCAGCAAAACTTTGTTTAACGCAAGTGATGATAAGTCTCACTTAAATTTAATAACTGAAACATCGTGTTTCAAAAGCATCATGGAGGTCGTTCCTGATAATCAATCAAATAACAAGACGTCCATTGGAACTGAACTCAAGTGGGGACATGAGATTGCACTTTCCGGTTTTAAGGCATTTAAGGCATCGTCCAGTCAATAAATTAATGGAAAATTTATGATCACAATAAGTCATGTCCATTGTTTTAGACATTTTCTTCCACTGCATAGATATTAAAATGTACAGTTCAAACAAATTTACACGGATTCTTCATAGTTCAAATAATACGGTAAGCCCAATTTGCCACCACAGGTTATCCTTAAGAGACCTTGCACCTCTATGGAATTTCAAACCTTTCATTAGGTATCTGTGATTGCACAATTTAGACCATCTTGGGAATTTATAAGCCTTATCCAAAACACTACTCTGCGACAGGAAAATGTCGGAATGAGATGGGATAAAAAGCAAGTGAAGAGTAGGAAATGTGTGTTAACACCAAGAGTTCTATATAGATAGAGAGGCCAAAACGTTACGTAATCTTAGAAATTCATCGTCTCGCATGTTTTGCCACCACAAAGAAAACAGAGTAGTACCAACAATGAGAAAGCCAATGGCTGACTCCGCTTCTTCCACACAGTGGGTTGCTGCTTTGCATATGCACTAAACGGTAGTGATACAAATTTATGTATGTGTTAGAGGTGCCAGTTGTAATCATAGTGCACCTGGATCATTGTGTCAGATACTCTTTTTTCTCATAATGCAAGCTGCGCTTAGGTGAAAAGATGTATTCATTTGAGGCGGTTTATTTAAATCAAGACGACTGACGTTCATTGCATTCGTTGTGTGGCCATGGGTTGGACAACCACCCAATAGCACCCAATCCAAACAACTGATATTTGGCGGAATTGTTTGTATCGAATTGACAGTAGTGTGTATACCAAGCACCCAACGAGAATATTCCGTGCAATATCAAAATGTCAGCGCCCAGCACGGACGACGGGTTTTGCATGGGCTCACCCCTTGGTACCAACAATAGAAAGCAATGCTGCCTCCGCTTCTTCCACATACTGTGGGGTGTGGGTGCCGCTTTGCATATGATACACTAATCGGTAGTGATTCAAAGTATGTGATATGATTACAAATTGATTGTATGTGTTAGAGGTGGCCATTGTAATAATAGTGCACCGGATCATTGTGCTCAGATACTCTTTTTTCTATTAATGCAATGCGCGCTTAGGTGAAAAGATGATCATTTGAGGCGGTTTATTTAAAGCAAGACAACTGACGTCATGTA
>JAMKCH010049364.1:0-11049 GCA_023653785.1 Ophioderma brevispina | reverse complement strand
TTTTTTTTCATGTTCTTAAAATAGTTTAGAGCTACTTTTCGAAATATCAGGGGAAAAGTCTAAAAAGTGTGATTTTTTCCTTCTTTTTCCAAATTTGAGATTATTGGAGAATATCTTACTTAGAAATCGAAAAATTAAAAATTGAGAAACCGTCCCTAGAGAAGACCGACGACTGAAAATTCGTAGGAAAGTTAACCTTACCTTACTTCGGTATTTTTGGGAGTTATCTTGTCTGAAAATTTGGCCAAATTTTGACGAAAAATTGAACATTGAGAAATCCGGTGTTTTAGTTAAAAAAAGGGGCTTTTCACGCCATTTCAAGCTGTCTGTTTCTCAAATAACTTATCTTTGAACCTTCAAACTTGACTATGCTGTGCAAAGTGATGGAAATACATCCTTATGCACTATTGAATCAAACATCCTTTGTCTTCTAAACTCAAAAATCGGAAGAAAAAAAAAAAAACACAGAAATGGAAACGCATTTAATTCTGTTTCATCTGGTCTAAATTAGCGTTTTTACATTTTCAAATATATTTTTTCGTTTTTCCAAGATCGTTCGCGCAAAAGTACGTTACAACAAGCGCACGCTTCATTACGCAGTAAAAATTCACAGCGGCATTGTAGACAGAAAAGCTATCACCAAACTTCATACTGATCAGGGAGCGAGTCCTTACGGATGGCATGCCATTTAGGGTAAGAATAGATTATTAATAAGAAACTCACGTTCTTGTGATCCAAACTGATTGTAATCTGATAATTTGTTGCATGATATAAAATGTGCCCAAACTTGATGATGCTGCACAGAAGAATGTGAGGGGGGGGGGGCGATTACTCTTTCAGGAAGTCTTATCTCTCTAAGAAATTGCCAAAAAATCCAAACACCTGGCACTGTGGCCTACTACAGATTTTTTCAAATTCTTTTTAATGTATTAGGCGATATCATGGTTAAATGTTTTAATTATTGGTTCGTAATGGTAGGCTCACTGATGATCAAAGAAGAAGGTATATTAACTTATCCGAAAAAGGATAAGGATCCCATTATCTTAGTAATTGGCGGCCAATATTCACTTATTAATACGATTAAAGTAATTAACCAAATGTATTGCTTTCTTTAAAAAAGGTATTGCCAAAAATATAATTAGCCGTGATCAGACAGGATTTCTTCCAGGTAGATATATTGGTGAAAACATTCGCTTGTCCCAAGAGGTACTGAGCCATATCTAAATAAACACAATCTACCTGGAATTATGTTTTTAAATTGATTTCCAAAAAGCCGTTGACAAATTAGAATGGTATTTATTTTAATTAAAACCTTAAATATTTAAAATTTGGGAACGATTTAATTAGCTGGGTTAAAATTTTCTATCTGATATATCTTCAGTTAATCAACATGGGCATGCTTCAAATTTTTTAGTTGGAATGCGGGTGCAGTGTTCGGCAGGGCTGCCCTCTCAGTCCACTTTAGTTACAATTTGTGCGGGAAATTTTAAGTTTACTAAATTAAAGCCGACCGTGATATTTGGCCTTCAATGTTAATAATATGAAATTAACTATCAGCTCTTTGCGGAATGGCTACTTACGTTATACTTAAAGGATGTTTAAATCTTTAAGTAAAGCAATTCAAATTCTAAATAATTTGGTTCGTTTAATGGTCTGCAAACTAAATTTGGATAAATCTAATCTTTTGCCTTTTGGTTCCTAGACTTAGGGCCCTCCGGACATTACATTTAGCATGTAATTCACCTCTGGTCCAGTTACACTTTTTAGGTGTTGTTACCTTTACATCGGATTTGAACAATATGTGCGACTTAAATTTTAAGCCCAAGTTACAAAAGCTCAAGAATACCCTTAGAGTTTGGTCCACTTGGGATCTCACTCAATTGGCAAACTTACTATATTAAGTATCTTGGGCTTTTTCATTTAATCTTTCGTATCTGTTTTGCCCCCCCAACCACAGAGACTTTTTAAAGGAGTTAGGAGATAACTGTTGATTGTATAATTTTATCTGGTTGGCAAACACAGATAAAATAGTAGGAAAACAATTATTGGGGATTACTCTTATGGCGGTTGAAAATGATGCTATCCCCTCTATGTTAAAGGCCTGAAAATTTCATGGATTAAACCGTTTGGTTTGACCCTAATAATCCGGTCTTTGTGAAAAGCTTTTTGACCATTATTATCTAAAACCGTTGGTGGTAATCTCATCTGGCATTGTAATGTTAATCCTTCTAACGATAACTTTCAATCCATTGATATACTTTTATACAGAAGTTTTGGAGTCATGGTTTAGTGTCGTTTATGAGCCACCAATTTCAAATTTTTCAACTCAAATTTATGGAATAATTCTGATATATATAAATCATAAGACCGTGTTTTGGAAAAACGTGGTATGATCAAGGCATCATATATTTTAGGATATTGTACACAATGAAAGAACGATGCCTTATACCTCTTTCAAAGAAAAGGTTGATTTTGATGTTAAATTTATGGATTATTTTTCACTTATTTTCTGCGGCATCCCTCAGACTTGGAAAAGAAATGTTCCGCTGGTGGAAATAGGGTTGTTAATGAAGATAGTCCTCACAGAATGAGCTTTTATCTAAAATTAGTTTTTTCTTGGTAATATATCCATAATATAACGCATATAATTGTTGATTGTTTTTGGTCACCTGCCTTAATGCAGGAAGACGCTTGGGTCCCATTTTGTCCACTGATGTTGCTAGTTGATGTCTGCCTGCGCTGAGGAAGTAACATATTTGCCTGTAACGTCTGTATGTTTTGATGGATTTTAGACAAACTTGCATTAAGGAGCCATGAACGCTTCATTGCGGCTGATAGGCTCAGGGTCACATGCCATAAGTCAAAGGTCATGCGAGGTCGGTTGTGAAATAGGCTGACAATGTAGAATTCGACCTCAGTTGAATAGGTTGTGAGTTCAATTTGACCAAACGTAAGTTATGTGTGCATGCATGGGATCCCTCATTTGTTGAACGCCAAGGTAGCAATGCTTAAGGTCAAAGGTCATGTGTATGTTGTAAATGTAGAATTGACATTCAATGTGAAAGGTTGAAGGTTTCGGTTCTGAACCAAGCTCGTTTTTAGGTGTACCATATGATCCCTCTTTTTTTTTTGGGTCAGGTCACATGGCTAAGGTCAAAGGTCATGTGAAGGTAAGAACTGGTAAGTAGGCTGCAATGTAAAATTGACTTTAATTGAAAAGTGTCAATTGAGTAAAACTTAGTTTCTTGAAAATTAAATGCACCCCATTTATGAGGTTTTCAAGGTTCCATGTCTGGTCAAGGGTTATGGGAGATGGGAGGCCTATTATTCGCAAACCGCAATGGCAGGCAATACAAGGGGCCGGAGGACCGATGTATTTTTTTGTATTTTTTGCCTATATTTGGAAGTAGTAAAAAAAAAAGTGTTCTGTGTGCACCATCAAAATTAGAACTGTTTTGGGTCTTTTGCATCTTAAGGGTCCTCATCTGATAAGGTCTCATTCTAGTACCCATCACTAATCGGCCTCATTTCAGTACCTAACGTGTAGGTGAAATGTTAGGGCTTTTTTAGGGGACCACTACTTCATTTTTAATTTATTTAATATTTGTGTAGTTTTGTAATTTGTATTAATATTTGTTATATGTAAATGTATGCATATTGGTAAAAATAAAGGACAGAACTTCTTTGCTGTTCTGTGAAAAGGAAAAAAAAAAAAAAAATCACAGCGCGAAGCGATGCTGCGCCTTGCGACTGCGGGTAAAAATGTGCATTAAAATTCCCGCCGTTAAGACCATGGCTTTTGTGACTTTAAATGGTCAAAGAGTTGTTTTAATCGCATAAAAATACAGCTCAGGATTTCTGCAGTGGATAACCTTTGTTGGTAACGATAAAAACACAGGTGATATTTAAAATGGTGCAAAAATCCGAAATTGTGTAAAACAAAAGCACTAGGGTTGACACTATACCCTTAAAATGAATTTAACTTATTGCAGTGCCCCAATGACATTCTTGGGGTAGAGACTGCAATTCAGGTCATGCAACAACGCAGATGCAGTGAAGTATGAACGAACCTTTACATCTTTAGGTATGGTGGTTTTTAGCACGAAGTCCGCTCTAGGTGACGATCTTGGTGTGCTCTAGGTGCACTCTAGGTGACGCTCGGGGTGAGATCTGGTTTTGACACTCGATTTGTGTATAACGGAATAAACTGCACCTAGTATTGACGTTTAGCCGTAAAAGAGTATGAAAGAAAAGAGGATTTTTCTAGTTTAGTACAGCGCAGGAAAACCCTGGACTCCTGAGCGCAACAACGAGCGGACTTTTTGTGACTAAAATACCCCAAATTAGGCGCAGCTTCTAAATCGCGCTCGATTAAGACACGGGGCATGATGTAAGAACAAACAAAATCCTGTTACACTGATATCTACTGGTCATATATTTATTTAATTTATTGAACATTCACTTTTATAACAGCGGCACCCGTCCATTCGACGGTTGGAGTTCATAAAAAAAAAACTAAATAAAAACCAAACAACAAATAAAAGTATAATAAAGTAAAAATAACACAATATAACGTAAACCTCCTTACAAAATTAAATAAACAATGGCCTCTTTAAATTCCTCTCCTATTACGCTCTGATAATAAGTCGACAAATATAAGGCAAACGTTGTGAGACTTTTGTGGGAGTTTATTGATTACTTTGTACTTCAAGGTTTACATAGTACAGGAATAGTGTTTCGGGATACCCTGCGACCGTGCGCGGAAATACTCCACCGTCGCTTCCAGGGAAAGGGTGTTGTAGCGCACGCGTGCGCCGGTAATCCACCGGTGGATTCCCTGCGTCCGTGCGCGGAAATACTCCACCGTCACCGTCGCTTATAGGTAACGGCTGTTTTTGGGCGTTGGGCGCACGAGTGCGCCGGTAATCCAACGGTGGATCCCTGCGTCCGTGCGCGGGAATACTCCACCGTCGCTTATAGGGAACGGGGGTTTCAGCGCAGGTAATCCTCCTGTGGATTCCCTGCGTCCGTGCGCGGAAATACTCCACCGTCGCTTATAGGTAACGGATGTTTCAGCGCACCAATGCGCCGGTAATCCACCGGTGGATTCCCTGCGTCCGTGCGCGGAAATACTCCACCGTCGCTTATAAGGAACGGGGGTTTCAGCGCACGAGTGCGCAGGTAATCCTCGGGTGGATTCACTGCGTCCGTGCGCGGAAATACTCCACCGTCGCTTATAGGGAAAGGATGTTTTAGCGCACCAATGCGCCGGTAACCCGCCGGTGGATTCCCTGCGTCCGTGCGCGGGAATACTCCACCGTCGCTTATAAGGAACGGGGGTTTCAGCGCACGAGTGCGCAGGTAATCCTCGGGTGGATTCACTGCGTCCGTGCGCGGAAGTACTCCACCGTCGCTTATAGGTAACGGATGTTTCAGCGCACCAATGCGCCGGTAATCCACCGGTGGATTCCCAGCGTCCGTGCGCGGAAATACTCCACCGTCGCTTATAAGAACGGGGGTTTCAGCGCACGGGATGGATTCTCTCATATATAGGCCTATATTGTTTTCAAATTTATTTATACACCATCGTGCGCTGATACTCCGACTGTGGTTTCTGCGACCACTGTGCGCAGTTATTCCACTAGTGCACATTTTTGTGTAGGGGGCGCAGAAGATCCACTGGTGATGCCTTACATACTCCCTTGGGTGGCCGCCATCTTGGAATTCAAGCGTCGTTAGCAACAATGAGATATGTTTGGACTTTTATTTCTTCTGCAGAGGTATTAAAAATGTAATGTTCTGCCCCAAAATGTTTAATAACTATACGTATTTGTCTTAAATTACCATTTCTGTTAGGTAGCGCTTTTCCGGCGGCCATATTGGCCGCCATCTTGTTTGAAGTATGTTAACCAAAAAATGTCAATGGGTGGCTCTAGCACCACAAGATATACACCCATGAATTTCAATCCTATTCATCTTGATAGTGTTCTGCCGCGTTTATATTCATAAACATAGCTTTTTGGCGGCCATGTTGGACGCCTCTTTGGATTTGTTTAATGTGATTGCCATATGATTGAATTTACTCTTTTGGTATCGTAAATATGGGTATTTCGTCAATTTGACCTCATCTGCGTTCAGATTACTAATTATAATGGAATTTCTGTATTTTTAAAAAATTGACGTATTTATTAATTTTTAACAAATTTTCAAAAAATTCCAAGATATTTTTTCCAACATGTAACACCCAAAACACAATGAATCAAGAGGAATTTTTTGCACTTAAACAAGAAAAAAAAACACAAATTAACAATTTTTTGGGAGGTTGTCGACTCACATACAGGGAAATTCCGCTTTTTGTGGCATTAGGTCTGTGTGGTTGTGGTTTGAGATGTAAGACAATGGTTTGTAGTCACAGGTGTATTCAAGCTACTTCAACATGTTAGAACAGCACAATCTTTTGTTTCATTCACCAATTTGTCCTAAGTTAGACAGAAGGATTTTGTGATCTGTTGCATAAATACCATCAGGTGTTTTTTTATGTTCATTAATAAATTATCTGAAAGTGAAAACCGTTATAGAAATGCAATTCTATTGATAAATTCTTTTTGTTAGCGTTGATGTCTCTTTAGAGTGACAGAGTTTCATCCATCAGAGAGAACCTGGACCAGATGGCTCAGAAGTTGAATGTCAGCAATACGCTCATGGAATTGTTGGTGGCCATCAGGAAAAAATTAAACAACTTTGTGTATATCAATACTGGGAATCAATACTTTTGTTAAAGGTGCGTGTTTCCGTTCTTCTTTAGGAACCCCCTGATTTACCCGGAAGTAGTACTAATTTGATATCAGATGAAAGGACGTATTTTTCTCATTGTTGTCTGAAATTTCTCTTTCAAATCCATTTCTTTCTCAAGATCGCAGATTAAAAACTATCGTTTTAATGGTTAACCATCTGTATTAGCACAGTAGTGACATATAGGCCATTGCACTGTGCATGATCACGTCTAGCATCAAACCGCAAGTTTGTTCCCCGGTACTAATGGTCCACAAAAAGTGTACAATTGTCAGCTCTCATATAAAGTAGAGAACACTATAACAACAATCGTAACAAGCACCTTTAAGAGATGTTTTATTTAATAACCTTAGATGCTATTTATTATACATGAATGAGAAATGGCAGGCAGACTAATCAAGGTCTTTTTTGTAGCTTAGATCCAGGCCCGTATGCAGGGGGGTGCAGTCGCACCCCCCCCCCCAAATTCCACAAAAGACAAAAAGGTCCACTTTTGCTGAATATATTGTGATAAAAAGGTCCAAAATTTAAGAAATTTTGACTAGAAATTCCACTTTCGGTGATAAATGTTCAAAAAGTCAAAAAGGACCATTTCAAAGGTTGGTTAGGTCATGTAGATGCACTTTTCGAAAAAGTCCACCTTTTTCGAAAAAAAGTTCCCTTTTTCAAAGATCCGCACCCCCCCCAAAATAAATCCTGCGTACGGCCTGTCTTAGATCCATGTTGTAGGTTGTCTGACTTTTAATATGTATGCTTTATGGCAGCATACTGTGTGTGTATGTGGAGGTGTGAGGGTGTTGGTCCTGGGGGGGGCACTCATTTTTTAATGTTTAAGCACACCATGAATTGACTTTCACCCCAAGCTTCTGCTTCTTATCGTTTCCAAACACTGTGGTTCTCAATATGATCCAGCCAAGATGGGTACAACGTCTGGCTTGCTTACTGAATTCCGCACGGTCCTTGTTTGTGGCATTGTTGCTCCAGCAGTGGCAGACCAAGAGGTGTTCCATTGTCTGTGGTGCTGTTCCACAACCACAGCTATTATCCTGGTGTGCTTCCAGATAGCCCCACTTCTGCAAGGAAACCTTAGATCGGCCAGTTTCTGGTTCTCACTCATTAGACGTCGCCATTCAGCCATGAGGAGTCAGCTCCAGGTTGGAGATGCACCAGGTTTCAATACAGATAGATGTTACTGGTTATGGCAAGTCTTTCTTTCCACAAGGGCGACTCTCTTACCTCCTTAGAGACTGTTTGTTGCAAGAGGTTGGACTTTGCTTAAGAAAACTCTTCTCTAGATTTTAGGCGGTTGGCAGCAGGTTCTTCCGATCTGGGTGCTTCACATTGGATACTTGGCAGCTACGCTCTTGCATGTTCGCCACGCTACGACGGATGTCTGGTGGAGCAATTCCTGCTAGATTACAGTTTTTCCGTTGGTGTTGGACGGAGGCTCCTGTGATAAGCCGCAGAGGCATTTAACGCGGATCAAGCTTCTTGGCATGGGTTGAACTTTCCCATACAGGGCAGGCATACTCTGCACATGATAGCACAGGGCAAGTCGCGTCGATCTTATGGTACGTGGCGAGCCACCCCATCTGTTGCCAGTGAGTTTGTTCAAGATGTTATTGCGTGAACATACTTTTAGCTCTTCGTCTCTCAATGTGGGTCTTATAAGAAAGAGAGAGTGCGGTCCAAGGTGACTCCTAGGTAGACAGGGTTATCACATTGCTCCAGGGGAGTTCCAGACCAGGTAACTTAGCGACGGTTTGGCTTCACTCTTGCCGTAGATGGAAAGCACACACCTGTGTCTTAGATATATTTGCACGAGGTGGTTTTTTCCTCATAATAAGGAGTGGAGTTCATCCCAAGCTTTGGAGAGTCTCTTTTCAACAACTTGTGAATTCGGCATCTTGTGCGCTATTCCAAGATCGTCTGCATAAATAGAACGAAGGTACTGCCCTCCTAGGTTGGTCGTTGGTATCTATGTTGAACAGGAGAGGGTGCAAGCACACTCCCTGTGGTAGACCATCTTGAGCCTACGCATCGCTCTTCTTCGCGTCCTATCTGAACAAGAACATCCTGTTAGCCGGCAATCCACGGATAAGCTATCAAGCGAATGCTAAGATGCCAAAACTTTGTCAAACTGACCCTGAACAAGGATTTTACTCAGTCAAAAACCCTAATCGTGACTTAATCATGGTTTGCTGGGCTGGATTTGGCCCGCGGGCCGCCTATTGAAACCCTGTTTAGAGGGCATCAATGTTAAATTGTGACTGAAATTTTGGCGGGGTTAATCCATTATATACTGGACTTGTGCTAGGCAATTTCCTGAGCCTTGCACACCAAGGACTTTAGTGGTACAGATTGGCATTGATTTGCCCTCCAGTGGCCTCCTGCCAGCAAAATACTTGTATGGGCAGACCAGCTGATCTTGGGTTATAGTTCACTGAAAAACAGCCAAGAGGCAAGATTTGTCTAGACATCAAGGGCAGTTTCTGGTCAGAATTGCCTATCTCTCTAGCTGTTAGCAAGGGTTCAGCTTCACTGCACTAAAAATGAACTGCTGAAGCGAATATGGGCCAAAAGTGAACACCAAAGTCTGGGGAAAATTATGTGTTAAATATTGTCAAATTTATTCTGTAATCAAAATAATTTCTTTCTGACATGATTTGCTTCCCCTGAACACATTCATTCAATGTGAATCTGTGACATAGTGCAAAATGGACTACTTTGATTCAAACAACTGTAGCTTGGTCTACACCTAATGGGTAGAATGATCTTCACAGCCATATAAAGGTATAAAACAAGGCTTTCCCGTTGCCACCACATATTTAAGATATATAAACTTCAAGATGCAAAGATGGCGGACACAATCGGGTCCTAGTGTTTTTTTTACTAACCCTTAATATATCCCCCAGAGGGTGTATTGAATCATCCCCCACAATGCCGGCGCTATGGGAAGTTTCACCTCATAGTGTCATGTGATCCCACAAAATAACTATTCTTAACCACATAAACCCTGACTTTTATGCTCATTTTAGCCGCACCAAAGCATTTGACTTTTAGCATGATCACGAAGGTCTTGTTATTCTTATACTTTTCAAACACATTTTAGCTCTAAGTACTGACATGTGTTAGTACAATGCAGTTATAAGGCCATACTGCAATGCCATTATGGGTTAGTTCAAAACACCCTCTGTATATCCCCTAAACAAGGACACAATTGTTCAAGGACTTATCAATGTTTTGCCTGACAGCAAAAATTTGAATTATTTGTTGTTTCAAATTATTCAATGTATTATATCCAAAAATTGTGATGATGTGGCCTGAAAATAATAGTCTGGTGGCTCGCCCATATGACTTTGCGCAAGCGTCCCACATTAAGTGTTTGATGGTTTCTAGGCAACATTGACCTGCTGGTTCCAAATCTGGATGATGCCACTTTGCATCATTGAGGCTTGTGAGATAGGAAGGGGGTATTTAACAGGGTAAATTTGTAATGTTTCATGTGATTTGCAATATGTATAGAATGGTATCTTGGTCCTAAGGTTAAAAAAAGTATGTTTGCTATACCTGCAACCTGTTGTGTTTACACTACGACAAACTTGTTCAAGGTCATCATGTGAGTAAATATTTCTAACGAACCGATTTGTTTCAAATTGGTTTTTCAAATTGTTCGTAGGTATGGTGTAAAACAGAAAATAAACATTAACCTCATGTCAATCATTTCTAAGGTATCTCACAGGACTAAAATGATTAACCCCCATAGACCCCTTTGGACCTCTCTCCATTATTTTCCCCCCCCTTATTATACCACAATGTCCAACAAAATGTGTAACCTATATTTGGACTTATATATTAAACAGAATGAAGAATTTGAGGCCCATTTTGAAAAGAATCTGTGCATTTAATTGTTTCTACCACCCCAGGATGACCTTGAACATTTTAGACTTGATGTGTTAAAAGTAACTGTCCTAGATATAGCAAAATTAAACCCTTTTTTTATCCATAGACCAGAATGAAACATGACTATACACCTTTTACCCATTATGAACATTTACAAATTTTACCCCTGTTAATTTACCCCCTACCTTATCTCAAAATCATCAAGGAATGCCAAAGTGGCACCAAATCATCCAATTTAAAAAAATTAGATTCAATCTTGCCTAGAAACCATCAAAATATTGGTGTGGACTTCTTGCGCAGATCACATGCAAGTTCTTTGGGGGGCGCGAGCACCAAACTAAACACATTGATGTG
>JAMKCH010049363.1:0-11073 GCA_023653785.1 Ophioderma brevispina | reverse complement strand
GCAGCTGATGTGAGTGGTCAAAGTTTCCCGGACTGTGTTTCAAATTTTTTAACGAACTTAGACTTCTTCAAAAAGGCATCGGGATGTGTGTAAAGTTATGAATCTAATGCCACCTATACACTGCAATAAACCGAAAATTACAGGTCGTAAAATACTAATTGTTATGCCTATTTATTAAGTTATCTGTACTCGTAGCTCTTTCTGTGATGTAGCCCAGACAAATTTGGCATGCTATTAGGGCCAGGTATTCGTGCATCGTTTTAGTCCTAAATTGTATATTGGGGCGGGGAGGATTGTGATATCATTAGTCAGAGCTCTGAGAATCACAAGTTACAATGCAGAGTAAATTTGTGAAGTTCTAAAGTGTACAAAATTAGTACATTTTGTGACTTTTTGAATCATGCAGGATTTCAATTAAAAGGTAAAATTCATTTAAAAATACAGCATCATGTGCACCATTTATAGTTGATGGCATTAATTCTCAGACAGTCGAGTTACCACCAGTGTGGCAGACATGCATGTACTGCGCTTCTATCTGGAAGAGTTGGCAAACCACACTTTGTAGTTAACCTTGTTAATATAATCTCACAGCAGGTGGAGTGCCAATATGTACAAACCACCCTATACTTGGTGGCTGCTTCCATAAGGTGACCTATCTGAGCCATTTTTCTGACAAACTTAATTTGGAAGCATAACTTAATGTGCTATACAGAGAACACAGCCCTTAACAAATACTTAAGATGAATACAAATTAGGTTTATTCCATGAAGGTCACCTTGGTCACCCCTACAGGAACACCACAATACAGTGTGATTACACCCCAATAACATGTTGTGTGATACAATACGTTGATTACCAACAAATAGGAGGCCTTATAACAGTGGCAAAACTTTTTTGATATGGAATAACAACGGCGCAAGGTAACGCAAGAGACGCAGCATATATATTATGTGTGGCTCTGCGGCGATTCTGTGCACTTATTATTTCAGTACATTTGGTGTACTTTTACGCGAGGAACGATTAACAACAAATACTCCCAGGTATAGTGTAAGATTTATCCGCTACACTTGCACATGAGTGGGATGGTTACAATCAACTGAATAGTACGGCCACACAAAGCTACTTCAGTAAAAGTTTGCCGGTACAAAAAGTCATGGGCGTATGGTGGGGTACCTTTGCGTTTTACAAACACAAAATTTGATGATTAGCCTCCTTTTAGGTTTTAGAATGAAAAATCTTGAAAACCATAATCTCACCCAACCAAAAGTTCATTTTCTGAAAGTTATATTCTAATGAATCCAAAATAAGAGAAGATACCAGGTAGTTCCCACAATGCATTGCTCCATTGGAAGTTTTTGTGAAGGTTGCCATGTGGATCGATAGAGATGACGCTTAAAATGCCAAGTTTGTGATCAGTCTGTCAATTTAGCCAGTTCCATCACTAACGACCCACATCGGTACCTGTACAAAAAACCTCCATGGAAGCAATGCATTGTGGGAAGTATTGTAAAATCTTCTCTTAATCAAATGTAATAAAAATTGGGTTGATTATACAGGGTGAGTAGAAATATATAGGGTGGTATCCACAAAAATTACACAATTTTACCATTACATGGTAATAACTCCCATTCTTTACTGTTAGGAAATATTTTCAATATAAACTTAAGGGTCTCTCTAACAGTGAACACTATGAGCTTGGAAAAATAAAATGTATAATGTATTATATTACAATTGACACGCAGTATGATACAGGGTGTGACAAAATAAGTATAATATTTAAAATTGCTATTGGTGAATTATATCTTCTGATTAATATTCTTTCAAACAGTTTTAAATCAATTCTTCTTTTTTTTTTTTTTTTTTTTTTTTTTAATTTAAACAACTTGTTCAAGATAATCTTATACAGGGTGTGACAAATAATTATACCAGTCAACTCTTATATGCATATGAAATAAGTTATTTCAATGCACGTGAACAGGGAAGTGTCTCTACTTGGCCTAATTGAAATGCATAGGGTGTTTATGCAAATTTAATCTAGACATAATCAAGACACATATGAAATAGATTGTCATCATGGCCAGTGTGCAACACTCAAACACTACATCGGTCAAGGAGCCTTCATACTTAACCTGAGATGATGCCAAATCAATCAGAGCACCAATTTTAAACAATTTTCAACATTGGGTACAAAACATTAGAAATAGGGTACACTTTTGCTATACTTTCATGTCGAATAAGATATTAGCACAGGTCAGTTAGACTAATCAGTAATGTAATGAAATAGTTTTAAATAGTTAATTAATAAATATTAAATATTGACAATGAGAATTTGTACCTTCTGTAAAGCTAGAACAAAGTAGCCTCCTCTAAAATAAAATTGTCAAACTTTTGACACTTTATGTACAAATTAATAGTGAAAAATTATGGAGCCATGTAGTTTTACCAAATGTTATTAATTAGGTATTGCTAATAATATTAAGGCAACATTATATTGTCACTAAAAAATACAGCATATGAAGCAATAATTATATTTAGATATAATAAAATTTTGCTTTCAGAGGCTATTGCTTTAAGTAATATCACAAACAAAAACTACTATAATATTTAGTTCTTCCATAGAGATTGTACATATTAACATACCGCTTATCCACTACACTTATCACAGGTTACATCGTTAACATTTACATATTTTCACTAATAGACCAAAGGATAAATCTAAATTGTAAAACATATTTGAAAAGTAGAATAACCAGCCTCTATAATGAGCCCAAACATGGTGCAATATGACTGAGGATAGCTCTGTGACAGCAAGTTTAATCTGAAAAAAGAGTGAAACAAAAGGGTAACGTCACCAGCTATTTGGGGTCCCACCATACGACACATGACCAAAGTCAAAAACCAACCATACTTGGACCACAGGAGCCAGAAGCAAGATCGACCTCATATGCAATGCCCAAAAATGGCTCTAAATCTCTTGTATCTTTGTTGTTTTTACACATGGTGTGCATATATCTGACGATGTATCCAAGAAATATTAGTGAACCAATATTTTCAACACTAAGACAAATAACAATTCTTGTACAGAGCTCTGTGAACTACAGATGGCACTATAATCTGCAGGAACAGGAAAAGTAGCAAGTTGGCTATCAACCTGAGTGGCAAGACAGGGAGCCGTTTAAAAAAAAACTCTTGCTCCGACTCTGGGATGGAGAGGGATACTCTTGCAAAGAAAATTACAATCAGTCCTACATGTACATGTATGATACAGTAAGGAAAAGTTTCTGTAAAGTAAAATGTGTGATTAGGCCAATATGCTAAATGAGGAGAATGTACTCAGAAGGAAATGGAGGAGAGAGTGGCTATTGTCTAACCGAAACCCTAATATCGTTATAACGATTACAGATTTTAAAATTTCAAAATGGCTCATTTAGATGCGATTCGATTTTTTTGGTTTGTATGTGTATTTGTTTTGTGGTATCATCACACGTTTTTCGACAGCCAGAAGGTGCAGAAAGTAGCAGATCGTTTGGGGGATTAGGTAAACCACTAAAACGGACGAAATAGGTAAGTTGGAACAACATACAAACTCTTGTTACGTAAATAATTAAATTGATTTAGTTTGATTTCTTTTCACCATTGGCCATCAGTTTGGAACAAGTTATCAAGTTTGGACCTCTTGATATTAATTTAATCGGTATAGAGAATCGGTAAAAAATGAGAATTTGCCGATGGCCCCGTTTCACAGTAATTGCCGCGTTTTGTAAACTGGGGGCATTTTTAAACTCAGTGTCAAGTTGTTATTGTTTTTTAATGTGTGTAAGACTATAAATGTTAAGGAAAAAAGAAAGCACAGAAGCACAACTGATTCTTTTCTCCTTTATTACTTTTTTAATCAGGAGAGTTTGAAAATTGAGCCATTTTGCTAAAAAAATGCCAAATAGTTCTTAATGGAAATTAAGATAATTGACCAAAGACGAAATTAGTAGACTTGTTATTCATTCTAAATGTAAAGTATGCACCTTAGGCAATACCAGCTGAATATGACATTGAGCCTTGACTGTTTGACATTATTGACATTTTTGCCTTTCTATTTATCCAAAAAACAGGTTCTTGCACATAAAAAGTTTTATTATAAAATCAAAAAAGTAAAGAGCAGCAGTGAGTGATTTTTCATGAATTGATTAATTGTAGGCTGGAGAACATTTGTACGGAATGCCAAAGCAAATCTCACCCATTGAGTTAGCAGATAATATCGCTTTATAAGATAATACAGCTTATGTCCAAAAGTGTTAGGACGTGACATCAGGTGAACGGATTGTGACTTAAAATCTTATCTATTGACATTTATTAAATCAAAACGATTTTAAAACATCTATAAAGTATGAATACTACTAACTTCCCCTAGTGGAGCTTGTTTCATCCTCATGCCCTACCAATATTCCAAAGCTGTCAGATTTGCATGGTGTGCTTGATGAAGTCAGATTGCGTTGGACGTGACAAATTGAAAATGTGAAACGGCGGCAATTTTTGAAATTAGAAAATATCAACTCAAGTAAGTTGGTAGTTCCCAAACCCATGGAACAACTAGAAACATACTCTAAATTAAAAAGTGGCAGACCTCCTCGTTTTGAGATATGAAACTTTAGTGTGTTGAACGTGACCAAATGTGTTGGAAGTGACTGGTGTGAACGGAAAAAATTTAATGTTGACAGAGCAAGCCATTTTACACAGTGGGTGTCAAAACTTTTAGTACAAATTTACTAGGTCAGTGAAAGTCCACTCTCAGAGAATAAGTAACACAAACATAGAAATTACGTCATAAAGATAACAGGGCTTCTGCAAAAGGTGTTGGACGTTGCACAAAATTGTGAACGGAAAATTGCGGGCCAAGCATTTGAATAACCATATCTGAATTAATAAGACAGTCAGTATAATTTGTGGGGGCATTATCATGAGGGATAGTTTTTGGAAATGATACAATAAAATGCCACATATCCACCACAGAAGTGTCGGTGTATGTGTGTTATGTAATTGTAATGAATAAAAATGGTATTCAATGTATGAACGGAAAATGTCACGTCCACACTCAATTTTGATTGCTCCATTAAGTTTTTGAGGACTCTGCACACCTTATTTTAACATGGTAATAAAGTGTCAATAGTTGCATAAAGAACTCAAAAGTAAAAAGTGACAGTGGCTACATAGCTAATATGGCAGATGAAAAACAAAAGGGCAGGTATTTGGTTGACGCCATATCAGTCAAATTTTGACCATTTGGGTGCACCGTTCCTGAAATACCAAGCACCAATAAGTGGTTTAGGTATCTGGGATGTAGCGAGGTAGGTCTAGTAGAGATCAAGTAAAAAACACAAAAAGTGACTCTGTATCACTTTACTGTAAAAAATCCTATAGGTTTTAAGTGAGTGAAAAATTCAAAAGTTGCAATTACTGTGAAACGGGCTCCGATACCGATCAGATAACGATATGGTAAGCGGCCCGATTTCAAAAATTACGATCATATGGTTGATTCTCTAGTGGGAGAGAGAAATGAATAGGCCTATAGAAGCCTAGCAGATGTCAAATTTGGTTCCCTAATTCTCGACCCAATGACTTTTTATCTGGGGGCAGGCATTTTTTTTCAGGGTCAGACAAAGCCATCCAAGCAAAGATTCAAATTAAAGATGTTGTAAATTCATGGACAGATTTTTTTACTCCGGACGTAATTAAAAGCATTTATAAGTATACCCAAAGCAAACATGGGGTAAACTTTATGGGTCTCGTCTGAAAAATTATCTCTGACCTTAATATTGAGAAAAAATTCTACAGCGGCTCTATGGAAAATTAACAGTCATACATGTACCTGGGACACTTATTGCCCCAAAATTTTATGGTTAACAATTGACACATGCTAAATTTACCAGTTTTCGACAATTGTAGGGCGGGACCCTACATTTTAGAGTGAAGTTTGTTGGCCACGTTGCAACCTCCTTGCAATAAATCAACACTGGAATTTTAAGAGAATATTGGACTTGAGAGAGGGACATGCACGGCTTACACATTTCTGGAAATACATATAAAAAATTCACCCTGTGGTATCCTTTATAATCGGTATACTAGGTGATCGTTAGGACACTAATAAGTTGTGCAGATGGGTCAGGTAACGAAAACTCGGGACCTGCAGAAGAGACAAGAGTGTTTCCATTTACAAGGTGACCCATCATAATTATGACCCTATTTTTTTTTCCCCGACATTTATGACTTCGAAACCTTAAATGGAATAAACGTTCGGGGTTTTTCTGTTGAGGGTTTCTGAATCATAAGCAAGGGGGTGAATGAAACGCCATTCAAAAACCAGTCGTCCGTGCTGGGCTCTGACATTGAATATTGACGGAAATAATTATGCAGTTTGGGGCTGTATACACACATAATGTCATTCGAATACAAACAATCCGCCAAAATTATCAGTTGTTGGATGTTGGGTGCTATTGGTGGTTAAATTTTGTCCTAACATGGCCACGCAACGAATGGAATGACACATCAGTAGTTTGATTGAAATAAACCGCCGAAATGAATACATTCTTTCACATAAGCGCGCATGCATTATGAGAAAAAAGAGTATCTGAGCACAATGCTCCAGGTAACCTATTATTACACCTGGCCACTTATAACACATTACATTAATTTGGATCACTACGATGGTATATTAAAGCGGCACCCACAGTATGATGGATATGGAAAAGAAGCGGAGGCGCCATTGCTTTCAGTGTTGGTACTCTATGTTTACTTTGTGTTCGGCAAAACATGCGAGACGGTGTATTCTAAAGATTAGTAACGTTTTGCCTCTCTATTCTCTAGAACCTCTTTGTCATTAAGGGTGTCAAAAAAAAAGCAAGTGGTAGAAGGGTCACCAATAGAAAACCGGACTGCAGCGCATATGGAATGTTTTATTTTTAGCAGATTGTAAAGTAATTGTAAGCATATTTGCTAAACGTCCAGAGAGTCCATGGCCGTCATAGCCTTTTTAAGCACTTCATGCTATAGAGGGTCGTCGAGTGCCAAATTGTGTAAACGACGTTATTTCAATACGGAATAATCCCAATCTCATATATGAACCGTCAGCCAGAAGGTTTGGTTAGACGAACAAGATACCAATAGTGAATACGGGCAAATTCAGATGGAAAATATAACTTTTGAAAATATGACAGTCTGCCGGAGACCCATTGTTACGTGTAGCCCCAGGAGAGGGGTATAAAGTTACTATGGGGTCAAATATTTGACACTGCCTCTAAATCTAATGAAATATAGCTGAAATTTTCCTTCGGTTTCAAGGAGTAAAAAAGTCAATTGGGTCACATGTGTGTGGTGCTCCCTTTCCAATATTTGGGAAAATAGGCATAAAGGTCATTTGTTTATTCAGAAAGGTCAACAATTGTACTTTACCAAGATTACTTTGTAAAAAATATTAAAAAACTATTTAATGATACTGATTCCAAAATATGCTTTTTATTTTGCAAGAGTTGGTCCCTTTCATAGGGAGGGGTTATAATGTCCCCGTCCCCATAGAGTCCTCCAGGGAAATTTGTACCACTTCCATTATAATCAACAGGAGATGCCGAAGTGCAAAAGCATTTCATATTTGGATTTCGTCGTCTTAAACATTTAGATAAAATATTTACAAACAAATCTGGGTATTGCAACGGGTGACCTTTCTTGAATAAACAAAATGACCTTTAGGCCTATTTTCCCAAATATCTTGGAAGGAAGCACCACACGCGTGACCCAATTGACTTTTGTACTCCTGCTTACCTAAGGAATTAATTGAGCTATATTATATTAGATTTAGGCAGTTCAAACATTTGACCCCCATAGTAACTTTACCCTTTCGGGGATAGCTACACGCAAACAACGGCGTCCCCGGCCGACTTTATATTTGCAAAGTTATATTTTTATCTGAATTTTTCCCGTGTTCAGATATTGGTATCTCATTCGTCTAACCAAAACCTTCTGGGCTGATGCTCTAATAGTGCGCAGCACTCATAGAAAAACGTTTTTTTTACACAATTTGGCACCGCCAGTGGTGTTGTTGTATATCATGGCAGCAAGGCGCCATGTAGAAGTTTGAATTTTCAAAACGGCTGCCAGGTACACATGTGTATCCTTAACCATGCAAGAGTTACTGGCCGTTACGTCGTAAGTGTCATAAGCCTATCTTTGTTGGCCCAAGTTTTAAGATTGATATCAAATAGGCAGGCCTGTAACCAGGATTTTTTTTAAAAGGGACTTTTTTCTCCAAATTTAGCAATTAAAGTGGACCATTTTGGGTGCAACAAAGTGCAAAAACCCCTAACTTTTTCCCTTTTTTGGCCTTTTAGGGTTTTTTAGGGGGCTCTTTGGAATTGGGGCGTTAAGTTTCACGGTGTGCTGAATGTTGTGTATCGCGTTTTTTTGTCGCAGCTGCAATTTTTAGTGTACAAGTTGGCAGGCGCGTACAAATGGCCACAAATAGCTGCGTGATGTGATGACATAGTACTTCTGGCAGCATAAATAACACAGGGCCATTGAACCAAAAGGATACTACCTCGGGGGGGGATACTGCACTCCAAATGTCATACTTCGCCTTGGAAACAAATTACACCCCAACCATTAAGATATAATGACCAAATAGTGGCGTTAACAAACAATGAAAATAGTGGGTCAAAGCGTTAGGAAAATCTTGTGCAAAATAAGCGAGTTCGATCCATTCAGGCAGTATTGTTAACGTTGCATATCCTGATTGACCTATAGTGCCCTCATCCCAGCACAATAACAATATTTTTAAATACATAATTCTGGGATGAGACTGTCTTTTGGACAACGAGGGTCAATCAGATATGAACATTGTTGTTGCTATTGTTGCACCAACACAACAGGCCTGAATTATAGGCTAGTGTAAATGCGAAGCGAGACAGTGAATAAGCAGCCTCAACGAATAAAGTACATGTGTTGCTGCACTTTATTCTGGTTAAGGATGATGAATTCACTAGCGCTTTCACTTCCACATTCTACACTAAGCGAATTATCAAACTCACTTTTGCATGTCAATATTCGAAAACTGTAGTCTCGGTGCATTCGTTGATTCAGCACGTTTGTTTTTTTATTATTTGTTCACTAGATATACTTCAGAAAAGCTTATTTTACAAAATGTAAGTGAGCACGAACATGCGTTTTTGTGCTATGTCGAGCTATTGTTTCCCACGTGCCCCAGAGGTCACTGTGCGGTAATTTTCTGTCCATTGGACGGAAAATAAAAAATTGTGAATTTCTTACATGCGACCGAAATTGCATGTAAGATTAGGGTCCACACGTATTATAAGGCTAATGGTTCAGATGATTATAAAAATCTCACTTTTAGGCAAGTCGGGGGAGAGGGGTGTACGGATCATAAAATGCCCCCCTTAAACCATGCCCTTTTTAAATGACCTAGAGCCTGCATAAAGCAGTCGGTCTTACAACATGTTACAAAGCATAATTTATTACCCCAAAAGAATTTAGGGCAATAACCTTCTGTGAAAAATGAATGCAGACATTTGCAATAATTGACCATTGAACTGGCCTAGCAAGTAGATTTCATTCTGTGACTGCTGTGTGTGACTTGGTGAGCTAGGTTTTTGCTTCATGAAATCATGATCAGTATTTCACTTTGGTTTATAAATCACACAATTCGTAATATGTTAGCAAAAATATAACAAATGCGGAATTGTGTTACTCTTAACTATTAGTTCATAACTATTATCATGTTATTTAACACATCGTTAGAAGATTTTTAGCAATACAGAAGTAATTGTAATTTCATATACAGGCATAGCTCGTCACGTAGCGTTGCACGTCGTTCGTACCTCCTCTACACGCTACGTGCCTTTCTCTATTTGAAGACCGGGATTGGGGTGCGCAGCCGATATCCGATGCGGAATAAGCAAATCAGAATCAGTTATAAATACAGCACTTATTGAAAATGTGTTACCTTGATGTAGTCCTCCTAAATTATTTTATATTATACGCACGTTGTTCCTTGACTGATTTTCAATCATGGCTCTAAAATCTGATGATTTGAAAAAAAAAAAAAAAAAAAAAAAACGGTTATTTTCTAACCGTTAAAAATCACAATGTAAAACATAGCAGTCGGCCCCCCACTCAGTAGATCAGTGAGCGCACCTGGATTGTGCCCGGTTTATTTTCTTTAGAATATGCCGAGCACGCTTATTTTCGCTGCTTAACAATAAATTACGCACATACACCCGGAAGTCATGGAAGTGGGAGACGACTGTTTAGCTTCAATTTTCGGTCACTTCGTGCCCTTTTAGGGCCAACAGTTCACGGATGTAAGCATGAGCTGTGCACCGTTTGTATTTACAATCGAGCTAGTAGGGATGCTAAGACATCAGAGTGTTCATATATTGCACGGATTCGTGATAGAGGACCGGTAAGTATACCAAAAATCTGTGAATTTGCTGGCACATGTGGTGGACTGTGGATCCCTGTTTTTTTTACTATACTGCCTCCCAGGCTGGAGGGAAGATAGTAGGGGCTATCGAGCGGAAAAAAGCCAGAGCAACCTCGGGCTAATAAAGGACGGGACTCATTCGAAATCCGCAGCATTAGCGGGGACGAGAACGAACGGCTAGCGTCGCCCGTTATCGGTTCAGGATGGGCGCGTTAACCGTCAAATCAAGGGGCGCCTCAAAATCAAATTCCTGCAATAGCTACCATTTTTTCATTTTAAATGATAACATATGAGAATCCATAATTTGCATGGCCATATGGCCCATTGAAATGCTAATACCGCCTCATCTTGAATTTAATTTTCGCTGATAACGGACGAATGCGAATAATTTTTCATGTTTGTGGACATTCTAAGGTCAAAGGTAAAAGGTTCAAACCAGCGGATTCAACTTGATGCTGTTCTAATTAATGAATTTCCCCCCTTACATAGTAACGTTGTACTCGACTATGGTAAGTTTAAAAAGTAAACTACGACTCAATCCTGGCCAATATTTAATTTCAAGATTTCGTGGTAGAAGTGGTACAAAATTACGA
>JAMKCH010049362.1:0-23471 GCA_023653785.1 Ophioderma brevispina | reverse complement strand
GTGACTCCCAGGTACCCATAGCAAAATATAGCAGTGTTCCAGGAGCTCACCAGAAGCTCTCCTGGAGACCTCCTGCTTTTTTCACATGTAAATTAGGTACCTCCCGGAGACCTCCAGTAACTTACTGGATACTATAGCTCCAATAACTCACCAAGAACAGCTTTGTTTCTTGGGGATCTCCTGGAGACCTCCAGGAACTTTACTGGATACTTCAGTCATCAGGATTCTTGGGGGTCACCAGGAGATCCCCATTAATTTATTGGAGCCTTTCTGGATACCTAATTTGCATGTGAAAAAAGCGGGAGGCCTCCTGGAGACCTCTGGGAGGCCTCCTGGAGCTCTCTGGTAGAGTTCCCAGAACAGGGTTGATTCTGCAGTTCTTGGTGGTCTCCTGGTGATCTCCATTAACTTTTATAAGATATTACTGAGTATAGCATTTTTTTTTAATTTCATATCACGTACAACCAATGAAACATACTCTGTGGTAATTAAAACTTATTGCCATTTGGTCTAATCCCATTTGGTCTAATATCCATCTTGTCTAACTTCAATTTGTCTAAATCCATATTGTCTAATACTGATTTGTCTAATAACCATTTAGTCTAGAGTCTAATTTATCTAACAAAAATGTCTTATATCCATCTGATCTAATAGCCATCTGGCTCTAATACCCATGTGATCTAATATCCTTTAATACTACCAATCTGGTCTAATATATATGAATCTGGTCTAATACCCACCTGGTCTACTAAATACCTATCCATGACACTTTATGGCTTAAATGTTCAAGATCAATCATTTTGGTTTTAATATCCAAATGGATATTTGACCAAAAGGGTATTTGACTAGATGAAAATTAGACCAGATTGAGATTATACCAGATCATGAGATGGATATTAGACCAGAAGGAGATAAGACCAGGTGGAGATTACACCAGATGGAGATTAGACCAGATGGAGATTAGACCAGATGGAGATTAGACCATGTGGGTATTAGACCAGATGCATGCATGACCAAAATGGGTATATTAAAAAAAGATAGGTATTAGACCAGCTATTAGACCGGATGGCTATTAGACCAGATGGATATTAGACCAAATGGGTATTAGCCCAAATGGATATTAGACCAGATGGATATTGGACCAGATGGGCATATTAGACCAAATTAGACCAGATAGATATTATACCAAAATAATGCATGGTATTAGACCAAGACCAAATGGATAGACACAATGGTATATGGGCATGAACGCTAGTCTATCCTAGTCAAGACATACAAATTACAATAGTCTAGCCTAGATATCTGATATAGCAATAAAAAATAACCCTTAGCCCTTATATTGATCCATTTTTAAAATTTGATGCATCACTGTATCAGCCCTACATGCAAGTTTGTGGAATTCTGCCGTCTTGTTTGTTCCAAGTGAAAGCCATGCAGCTGTTAAAAACTACATGTTTTAAACAACATACCTAACTATGAAAATCAAGAGCAAGTCCTCTGCAATCTTGTGTTCATGATGACAAACACATTCTGTCCATTTTCTCCATGCAACATACCAGATTTGCATTTATTCAGCAGGATCCAAATCCCAACTGTCAAGCATGCAGCGCCATATTTGACCCTGGAGCGACTATAGTAACCATGGTTACTATATTATTGGGTACTCTTGGGTACTTGACAAGAATATTGGATACTTCTTGCTTACAACTTCTTGGGTACTAAGTGTCGGGAGATCTCCGGAGACTGCTCCAGTATCCAAGAGGCTCCCAATACTGGATACTTCTGGAACAGCTAAGAGTTTTTTCTCGAGCCTAAAAGGACCAGGAGATCACCAGGGACCACCGGGAGAGGTCTTCCCAGAGACATTTCTTTGCTATGGGGAGACAGGGTTATTACAGTTGCTCCAGGGGTTGTGTTCCAGACCAGCGTAACTTTAAGCTGATGTTTGCTTAAAGGTTGCGTAGATGGAAGCCACCACACGTGTCTTGGAGGATTTGCAGTAGGTGGTTTTCCTCATACTAAGGAGTGAGTTTTGGAGAAGGTCTCTCTTCAACAACTGTAGGGGTAGGTGCGTAGGGGTTTCCTTCCTTATGTGGATAAGAACAAAGTCATCTGCAGTCATGTTCAACTTTGGTTAGGCTTTTAATTTTTTGGAAATTGCTACCACTCTATTTATTACATGAGAACAATTTATTGCTTTTTATGCCCTGCCCAACTGACACACGTCCAAAATAACCAACTTGTTTATACTGCCATCTTGCCAGGAGGATCGCACAATTAGTTTACTTGCTGTATTTTTTAAGGTTGAGCTACAAAGCTGATCACAAACTTGACCTCCTCAGAAAATTGAGCTTATCGCATTTAGTAGCCCTGTAGCACTCATTTGAATGTTACTCACTTGTTCCTATTCAAAGTACAGGGGTCAATGCACTTCTTTGTGTTACAATTCAAATGGAGCATTCAAATGGAAAGGGTGTTTCCATAATATGACACCCTTTTCTGACAACTTTTCTGACACCCTATGATTCGGAACCTTAATGGACCTTAAAGGAATAAACCCCATTATCGTTGGTTTCCGAATTCATAGGGGTTTAGGGGTGTCAGACAAAGTAGTGATCAGAAAAGGGGTAACCTTATAATAGGAAACACCCCAATGGAAAAGTTGTGGAAATGAGCACTGCAGGCAGACCAAACTACATGGTAATAAAAGTACCTCAAAATTTCTGAGCTGGTCAAAATTTGTGATCCATCTTCATGGCTGTAACTTTTAAAACAGCAAAGAGAAAGCATTAGACAAAAAAATCTTGATGAAAAGTGCCCTCAATGTACATTTTGGACCTAAAAACATCAATTTAAGGAAAATGTGTGACAATGTCCAATTTTTCATGCTGCAACTTTCAAAAAATTAGGTATCTTGAGCTCATTTGCAATAAGGCAAAAAATTGTGTTGCCATCCGCGACCGACCCAAAATCCGGAAATCTCGGGTCGTTTTTTTTTTAGTCTTGTGAGTTTGTCTATTTTACCTGTTTCCGGTTGAAAATGTGTAACAAAGCCAACCAATGGAAAATCACAAAAAGTGCTCAGATTTAACTCCTTGGCACGGGGGCAAAACACTTATTCTTGGAATGACAAGGGGAATTAGGAATGAAATTGTTTGGCAATATCAAAATGTGTGTGAAACACGAAGGAAAATACAGGTTAGTTCTTAGTCATGTGGCGAAAAGAAAAATACGTTCTTCGTCATGTGGCAAAACATCTCAGCTCCAATATCATCCTTAGGACCAGCACATGTTTAGGGAATTAAGGCCTATCAACGGTAACTCAACTCATAACTCAACAAACGACTGGTCTGAAAACACTGAACAACAGGGGTCAAACGGACCTGGTCTGCTTGATTTCAGCAAGGCCTTCGATAAGGTCTCTCATCAACATATGTCAGTTAAATTAAATTACTATGGTATTAGAGGAAAACAAAATTACACTGGGTTGGATAAATTGTTTTCTGGCAAATCGTATGCAATCTGTTTCTGTTACGGCACACACTCGTCATGGGTTGATGTTACATACGGGGGTTCCGAAGGGATCGGTCTTGGACCAGCCCTGTTTTTGATCTATTCACAGATATCCAACGAACCTTCAGTCTACATATTAATATTGCCGACGGGACAGTATTGTGTACAGGGTGATAGAGAACCAAAGAGATCACCAATTCTTCAAGGACGACCTAAAATATTTTGGCATCATGGTCGAAAACTGGTGATTGCATTTCAACGTGAAGAACGTGCGCAGTTATGACAATCACACGTAAGCATGTCCAAAAATGTTTCCAGTATTACACTCCTGGGTTGACAAATCCAACAGGGGAAAGTCATGATCTACTTAGGGTCACAATCTCACACACGACCTCCGATGGAATGATTCATTGACACCAAAGTCAACAACAAAGCCAGACAGTACGCTTGGTCTACTCCGTAGAACTTTATCTCCCTGTTCACAAAAAGTAGTAAAAAAACAGGCATTTACTACTCTAGTTCGTCCTAAATCGAATATGCCAGCGAGGTTTGGAATCTTAACACCATCACTGCTATCAATCGCCTAGAACAAATTCAGAGAAAGCAGCTAGAGTTCGTTTTAGAAATTATTCAAAACAAGCCCATGTTAAACCACTTCTGCAAGATTTAAACGGGGATCCTTTACATACACGTCGTTTGATCCAGCAAGCTACAAGGATATACAGAATTCATTATGGATGGTCCACATTTCGCTACCAAACTTGTATCAAAGAGCAACTCACATTCGTCCCGGATAGATCATCCATTGAAATACACCAAGTCAAACGTACCAACCCATAAATGCATACAGTTGCCTTCTATTCAAGAGCTCTATCCATTTGGAACCGTTTGCCCAGAGAAAACAAAAACCAAGCCGGTCTCCATGTTACACCACAGTAAACTCTTCCAGAGCTATGCCATACCAGCTATTAGGGAACTAGTTCCCCTACATGGTGGCCACATCTTGTAACTCTTGCTTTCAAGTTTTTGTATATATTGAGTGCACCCTGTTTGTTTTAAATTGTTTGGAGCACCTATCTTCTTTCGTCCGACTGGCTGTCGACTTGCACTTCTGCACCAATATTCCAGTTTAAGGCGAGAGTTCTGCTTGTTACAGGGATTTAGCACCAAGTACCAGTTGGCCTTATACGCTGGCCGTATTAATACCGCACCGTATACTCACCAGATACAGAGTACATTCGACAAACACTGTAATATTCATTTAAAACTAAATTTTTGATGTGCACTGGTAAACCAAAACTTTTAATAACAAATAATATAAACAACTAAACCATTTTGAAAAAACACCAGTTGAACCAGTTTAAAAAAACATAATTTTTTCCTTCTCTGAAGCGCGAAAAATATCAATCTTTCATCCGATTACCTTTTCACACTGCTGTTGTTACCAAAACAAACAAGAACTGTCAGCAAGGAATGCTTAACAGTACACATTGACATTGCATTTTTGACATGGACACGATCCCGATGGAATCATAAACGGTAGTTACGCGTTGAGTGTTACAACTTTGTAAGGTTGTGAGGTGGTTTTCAGCTGTGTTACAACTGTCGATTTAATGGAGACTTTTTTTGCGGTTGATGCGAGGCATAACAACGATGGCATCTGCAACGACGCACCGTACAAATCGCCAACGTCTTGGAAAGATTAGTGCAACCAACCCTGTGAATTCGAGCCTTAATGGAATAAACTGCATGTTTGAAGAGTGTTGGCAGAATACGGTGAATTCATACCGTCGGTCCCGAATGGGACCGTGGCAGCCGGTCTGGCGCCAATTAGTGTACTGTCGGGAACTGTATTTTTTGGCAATGTTTTCATGTAACTGAACCAGATGAGGAGACGACACACAGGCAACACACCAGTGCTTTAGCTGGATTTTACATGAAAAAAAATAAAAGGGTAAAAAAAAAATTTTTTGTTTAGAAACACCCCGAACCTTCTTAATTTTAAGCTGGGGAGAGCAACACAAAAAACATTTTTTTTGGCCTAATTAGACCTCAAAAGGCAGTGCGAAATCCTTAAAAGAGTAATTAGAGGATTTTCTGCTTCATATCCACTCCCACCACAAATTTAAGGAACATGACACAAGAAGTTGCTGTACACTTTTTCCTTGGACCAAGGCAAAAAATTTTTTGTCATTTGATGTTGATAGAGGTATACTAGCATAGAAAAAACAGCCCTAATGAAAATAACCAAAAAGACATTTTAAAATGAAAAACCTAAAATTTAAAATTTTAAACCATTGTTCAATAAATATTTTGTAATCATTAACAGATGTAACCTTCATCAAGTAAAGTAGCGAGTTGTACAAGGCAGTAGGGCCGAGGCAGAAGAATCCATCGGACTCCGGCTAATACCCTAAAGGTGATTGCAAATCGCATGCAATAGCTATCATAGCCTCTTCCCATCTGTTTGAGCACCTCTTTTAGTATTCAAAACCAAATATATAACCAAATAAACAAGAGCGTAACAATTTGGATCACAATTTTTTATTGATTAGTTTACGAACATACATCCTCTGAAAATTTTGTAGGGCAAACATGATTTGACCCAAACAATTCTAAGAGGCGACACCTACCAGTCTTGAATCTGTATGAGGTATGACCGTATGATGTGTGCCCGGTTTCCAAGGTTAAAGTTTTGGAAAAATTCTCATTCGAGAACTAAAAGTCCAATTGTTAGAGAAACAGGGCCCTCCCATAGAGGCCCATTAGGAAACCTCCAAGGAGATGAGGTCACAGAAGGGTCACATTACCAAGGTCAAAGGTCATGTGATGGTGCACTGTTATAAAATGGGCTGAAAACATCAAATTGTTTTGCGATCATTTGAATATTAAAGTCAATTAGCTACAGAACTTGGTTATAGATACCCCTTGGGAACATTCATGTGATAATGAGGTCAAGGGTCAGTGGATACACTTCTACCAAGGTCAAAGGTCAGTGAGGTCAAGTTATATAAAATAGGCTAAAACATCATCAAAATGAGCTTCATTGAAGAAGGTAATTGTTAAGATGCCAATACGCACAATACTTGGATTACCCCTTGGGAACATTCATATGACGAGGTCAAGCCTTTTAGGGTCACGTACCAAGGTCACAGATAATGGGCCGGTTATAAAATGGGCTGAAAACATCAAATTGGCATCATTTGAATATTAAAAGTCCAATAGCTACAGAACTTTGGAATTATAGATACCCCTTGGGACAATTCATATAATAATGAGGTTCAGGGTCAGTGGTCACTTACCAGGTCAAAGGTCATGTGAGGGCAAGTTATAACAAGGCTGAAAACATCAAATTGTGCCATCATTTGGAATATTAAAAGTCCAAGAAGCTAAAGAAACTTGGATATAGATACCTTTGGGAAATTCATGGGATAATGAGGTCAAGGTCAGTGGATCACTTACAGGTCAAAGGGCATGTGGAGGTCAAGTTAAAAAAGAGGCTGATGAAAAAATCAAAATGGGCGCATTTAAGAAGTAAACGACCAATAGCTTACATAAGTTGGATTATACCCCTTGGGAACATTTCAAATGACGATGGGGCAAGCATAGGGGTCACTTACCAAGGCAAAGATCAGATGCATTGTATAAATACGCTTGCAAACTTCTCAAATTAGCTTATTATAGAAGTAAAAAGTCCCCCCAATAGCTGCAAAACTTGGGCATAGGTCCGCTAGGAACCTCCATCTGATTATAAGCAAGGTCACATACAAGGTCATATGAGGTCAAGTTATAAAGTAAGACAGAGACACTTGGCTCATTCGAGAAGTGAAAGTCCCATAACCTAGCTTGGTTCATAGATGCACCTTGGGACCTCCATATGATAATGAGGTCAAATGTCACAGGGTCAAAGGCCATATGAGGTCAAGTTATAAATGGCTGACAAAAATTTGGTTCATTTGGGAATAAGTTACAAGTACTCAGAACTTGGATCATAGATCCATGGGAATTTTTCATAGATGAGTCAAGGGTCACTTGCCAAGTTCAAAGGTAATTATGAGGTCAAGTTATAAAAAAGGGGTCAAACATACAAAGTGACATAATATGAAAAGTTGAAGGCAATTGCAAACAACAGGTCAACATGCAACATGGGAACATTCATATAATAATAAGGTCAAGGGTCACTGCCCAGGTCAAAGGTATCTGAGGTCAAGTAATAAAATAGGTAAGGGGATCACAAAATGCAGGCAACACTGTGGTCGAGAACCGCAGGGTCTCCATAAAAAGAGTTTACACAGATGTCTTTGGGATGAGCATAGAAGGCACTCTAAATGAAATGATTTGTAGCCTCTATGCGCTGAGGTAGATGTTGATAAGACCGTGCAGGTCAACTGGCTCACGCTAACTTTAGTTCAGCAATGCACTGATCACATTGATCACAACACAAATCTATGGCATATCATAATGGAACAGGTGCATGCAACCAAGGCTTGAACCAGAACCAATGCGATACACATCAGCGAAATATGGGCAAGATCCAGCGTAGGAGTTTCTGATTTTCATTTCTATTCTGGCATGACAGGGTTGTCGCCAAGACGATTTTAGTGTCGGTTAAATTCTCACGTTATTTCCAAAATATTCTCAAGGATCATTTTCCAGCTGTTATCTCAGATAAATCGAAATATGTTGAAGGCATTTCGGGAACCCTGTATTCCCAACCACGAAGGGTGTCTTAGTGCTCCATTGCAAGGTGTTTGAATGAACTGTGCCTGTAGGTTGATGTAATCCTGCTATTGCTAGATTCAGGGCAACTTGAAAGAATTTACTCTGTATTATAATCCAATCCATTCAGTTGTTTTCAAGTATCAAATAAACCTATAAGTTAGTGACATAAATCTTTATTATGGTGACTGCAGAAAATAATACTAAAAATAATCCCGACATTTGTAAGCCCTTTTCCAACGGATTACAAGCAATGTGCTAGTATTATACGCTGCCTCAAGACAATCATCACAATTCATTTCGCGTATCTAGGACGGCAGCTGGCCAAGTTACCCCGGTCACACCTATCAGCACTTGATTGTACTATTCCCATAACAGCTCCCCAGATTTCGCTTTAGTCAACAAGGCAATTGAGATTAAGTATCTTGCCCAGGGACACAAACACGTCAAATACAGCGGGGCTCGAACTTAAGATTTACAATGGTTTTATGATCATGAGTCCTGCGCTTATCCGCTGCGCCACACGTGCTCTCATAACCATTTGGTAGATGTTTGGACAAAATCGGACACGGAATTGATCGAAGAAGATTGGACAAAGATAGCTCATATGGTATAGTAGGGAAGATTTATTCGCATCGCAAGCGGAATTTCCAATCTTAAGCATCTGTTATCAAGTGACTAAGGCAAAATGTAGTTATTCATTCCGTTTCCTGAAAATGTTAAAGGTGCATTTTGTGATTCTAGCACCTTATGTTTTATTCATTGTTCACTAGATATCCTTGAGAAAAGCTTTTTCACAAAATTTGAGTTGATTCCGATCTTGCGGTTTTGTGTTATGAGCAATTGCTTGTTTCCCACAGTCCCATAGGCCATGTGCTGTAATTTCTATCCGTTTACGGACAGAAAATACAAAATTGCGAATTTCTTACAGATACGACCAAATTTGCATGTAAGATTAGGTACACATGGATTACTAAGGCTAACGGTTCAGATGGTATAAAAATCTAAACTGTTTTTAGGTAAGTCGGGGTTTTTTTTTTTTTTTTTTTTCACTGCGATATGATGGTCACAACGACGTAAATTATGGATGGTCATCACTTTGACGTCACAATTTGCCTGCGATGTGGATTTGTCGGAATCGTTTTCGAGTAAGCTATTGGGCGGGAAATTAAAAGGCCAAAATACTCAACAAATGTGGACAATTTTCAACTTATTTTGATTTATATGTAATCTATGTTACTTACTTTCCATCCATACCAAATTTTCCAAATATTCAGAATCATGACATATTTCCTTTAAGCATCTGATATCAAGTGACTGAGGCAAAATGTAGTTATTCATTCCGTTTCCTGAAAATGTTAAAGGTGCATTTTGTGATTCTAGCACCTTATGTTTTATTCATTGTTCACTAGATATCCTTGAGAAAAGCTTTTTCACAAAATTTGAGTTGATTCCGATCTTGCGGTTTTGTGTTATGAGCAATTGCTTGTTTCCCACAGTCCCATAGGCCATGTGCTGTATCCGTTTACGGACAGAAAATACAAAATTGCGAATTTCTTACAGATACGACCAAATTTGCATGTAAGATTAGGTACACATGGATTACTAAGGCTAACGGTTCAGATGGTATAAAAATCTAAACTGTTTTTAGGTAAGTCGGGGGACGAGGTTGTGGATCACGAAATGCCCCTTTAAATTTGTGAAGATTTTACGTTGCAGCCCATTTAACTTACTAGTAATAGTTTAGTGGTAGCGAAAGTGCCACATGAGTCTGTCAATTCTGCAACCTTTACTGACAGTAGCATGGTAGGGAGTTTCTGATTTTCCGCATTTTTTGAACATGACCACTCACATCCATGATTCACTGATTCATGTATGTATTCATTATCACTTTGCAGGATATACCAACTTTGCAGACAACATCAATGTGGCAGGAGATGGCTCCATCAGGGAAGGGATGTGTTAAGCTCTATAATGCCATGATGGCAGCAACTTGATGCTCACAAAGATACACGGCGAGTCAACAAATTGATCCAAACAGCTGTAATTGCGATTTTATCACTAATTTAAACAACCCCTATCAAGTTCTCCAAACATATGATTTCAAAAAGTGTCTGAGGTGCATTACTCTCCAAGGACATTGGGTGGAAAGACAAGCTAGACTATTGTTGTAGAGCACATGTCATGTGTGAGTATAGCAGGCGCGGATCCAGGGAGGGGGCGGAGGGGGCGCGCGCCCCCCGATAATTATGCAAATTCTTGCAAAATCAGCCCATTTTGAGCTATTTTGGACCAGTTACAGCCTTTCAGCCCCCCGTTAATTTTGACATTTTTCAAATCCTGGATCCGCCACTGTATAAGAAGGTCATAAGTGCAGTAGCTGCTGTGGGATACCTCTGTGTTCTGCCATGTATTATAAGATGACTTTTCTTGAGCCAGTGACTCAGAACCATTTCAAGAGCCACTTGGCAGTATGTTTCGTGGGAATTGACAGCTATATTGCAATACAACCTTCTTACATTCATGTGATGATATAAATCATTGTCCACACAAGGCTGGAAACTCAATTCAAACTCGGAGTGTTGATCAGGTTTTTAGGCAGACGCATTTCGGCGGGGTTAGGGTTATAATTCTGGGGTGTTACCAGTTTACCCCTTATAAAACGTGGGTGTCAGTGAGCTCAGTGGCCCTGCTTTGGTATTTGACGATAGGGGTTGTTGTTTAGGAGGTATTTTGTGACCATGGTTGAGACAAATATTCTGTGTCATTTTCTTTGTTGTTTAGAAACAATCCAAACACAGAACAATTGGAATGTTGTAGGACAAAACCCGGTACCATCACTCCTCTTACTGTCGGGTACCGATGCTTGTTCGTAGGATTGCGAAAAAAGGCTGTTTTCCTTAATCAATTTCGCGAATTTTATTTTCGCATATCAAAAAAAGGGTGACTATTTTCATTTTCAAGTTCCGAATTTTAACAAGGGATAGTACAGTGGGGTGATCGCAGAAAACCCCGTATTGAGACCGTTTTTTAATTTATCCGTGATTTTCGACATTGATTAAACAAAGTATCAATTCTCAAGCCTTCAGCTGACGACATACTAGGTCTAAAATATTTATTCCTTAGAGATTCCTCTTGTCATCTGCGCATGGTTCACATGACCTTTTGTGTCACTAACATCGTATTTTATTGTGACTGTACATTTTCCATAGTTCGCATTTTGTTTGGAGAAGGGGGATAAATTAAAAATCATTCATGATTTCGCGAAAAAAGGGGGTATATTTTTTTTATTTTTTTTATATTTTGCCAAAAAAGGGGTATTTTTTTAAACAATATAATGCGAAAAGGGGGTGTTTCAATTTCCCTACGAACGATCATGGTCCTTACAAGTAAGAGACGTGACTGTACCCCGTGGACAAACTGAGTTTGGGTCGTTCTGTGTAACTAAATTGTGATTAAATGTAACATGTATTGCTTTGGTTGTGTGGTACTGGTCGTAAGTGCAATAGCTGCCATGTGAATACACTGTGGTGCTGCCTTGCTTTAGTATACTTTTAATTTGATCTGACAATCTTGAGCCAGTGTCCCAAAAGCCCTGACCAAAGACTTGGGGCCATAATAGTATGTTCATGGTACTTTCTGACAAAATGGCAGCTATTGCATTCCATGATGAATTGGGTCATCATAAAACATTATTTTTGCACTTTGCAATTAAAAAAATCAATATATGCCAAATTAATCCCCCAAAAAATCGGCAATGACAAATACTGTAACGCATGCCGAGAGCCGGTGTACTGTGCTACTATGTGGACAGTGCAGATAGCCCTTTGTGTATACCATCGTCTATGTGGCACAATCTATGAATCCTGGCCTGCAAGTGTACATCCAGTAGGTACACGGCCAATTTCTTTCTTTTCTTCATGGTAGTTACCCAACAGCTACAACCGAGTAGACATGGATTACTACCCACTACCCACTAGACGTACACTCGCCGGCCAGGATTCCGTGGTATTTTTGCCGCATCGACGGATAGTTCACACGCGGCTGTCTGCGCTGCCGTGGAGTAGCTAACGTGGTTACAACACCGGCTCTCAGCGCGCGCGGTATTTCTCAATGCCCCATTTTTTTTTTTTGATATTTGGCCATATATTTGCATGTTTATTACAGTGCGGGGGTTATATGGGGATTTTGATGATGCTCGATTTGGAATTTTTCGTAATTATTTTCCCTAAAAAAGTTCAAAAAACGCTAAACGTAGCCCAATTGTATAGCGCCCCCCTCATTCATAAATTTTCACCCCTCTCAAAACTGGCGTCGTGTTAACCGCGGGGTAGCTCCGTGTAGCTGCGTGCGTGGCGTAACGGCCTGCCGTCTGAGGGGGCAACTTTCTTTCCCGGTCTTGGGAAATTTTCCCTCTTAGGAGGGGTCAAAAGGCCCCAATATTTTCGCCGTGTCAGAGCTACAAAACGGCTGATTTAGCATATTTTTGCAATTTTTTCCCGGCCAAAGTCGTCAGGGGGGCAAACCTGCCCCCCCTGCCCCCCCGCCTGTTTACGCCACTGGGCTGCGTGTCCTACACCCGGTATCGGGCCCTACTCAACATCCATCTTCTCTCCATCTAGTGGGCAAATACAGCTACAGGGTAGCCATTGGGGTAGCAGAGTAGCCACATTACTGTAGACCTAATAACTATGTACTTGTAACCCATATCTTGCAGCTACCCGCTCGCAATTAGCCCAGTGTGTACTGTTCAGTAGCTGCCCCCTGCCGCGGTAGACATGGTGTCGCTGCCGTAAAGGCTACACGTGATAAGAACCGGCCGTGTAATGTAATATTAGTCTACTCGTAGTAGCTATGGTAGCTATACTCATCGTTCTGAACTAAGAGTGACCGTCATAGGCTTTCAACTCAGGCTTAAATGTGCAAATCGCGGTAAGCCGCAGCTGTAATCGCGGGCGTACAAAGTCGGCATTCGAGATACGCATGCACAATAGCTGCGCGAAACTCCGTAGTTTCCGGCCGGACGAAGTAATCACTTCCATGAAAAACTACTGTAGCTTATCTTTGGCCTACATTTATGATGAATTGTTGATGCTAATAGGTTGTTCTTTATTTTAATGAAATTGTTTTGGAGGTTCATTTTTGATTTCTTTGAACTTTCTTTGTATATTGTCCTGAGGCAAGAGTTTCCATATGTACCCCCTCTTACTTCAATGTCTACATGTAACAAATTCATTTCTGATTTTGGCCTTACGGTGAGGGGAAAAAAAATTTTTTTTTTTGGCCATAATAAAAAAAAACTCTTGTAGAATTTAACTCTTTTCCTTCCGGCATGTCCACGAGTAATGAACGATGTTCCACCAATGATTGTTTTGTAAGGAACATCACATGGGATTGGTTGTACATAATACAGATTCTAGGGAAAATTTGGGTAGGCAAATTACTGGGATTATTTGAGGTGTAATACAAAATAATATGTGGGGAAATATTTTGGGGCATCCAGATTCTCGGTAAATTTTGGTTCAATTTTTAATCCATTCAATTCATTGAATGATGATTATTGTCATCGAGAGCGGGGCGTGTTTTTTAATATGTCGTGTTCTTATTTGCGAAACTATCGGGCCGTTTTTATGTCCTTTTTCCCCCCAAATTCGGCAAATTGTTTCTGGCGGTAGTGGGCCGTTTCGCCGTGGGTTTATTTTTTGAATTTTAGTGACGGGTGGCAGTTTGGGTGACTTTGTATCTCTTTTTGTCAGTTTTGGACATCATCTGATGCCATGCTGTCGTCTTTCTTACTGAATGCTATTGGTTTATGGGTGGGCACCCATTACCCGGTTTCTGTGGGGTTCTTCTGGCGAAAATGAAATGGTATCGTGTTACCAACTTACCATATCTACCAAGGGGCTTACCAGGGACTGAGGTCAAACACAAGTGCAGTTCCTTTGAACTTGAGTAATTTAGTGTAAACAATTTCCCTGGATGAAGGTCGGCCCGACTAAATGAGATGACACAAAAGAAGTTGTTTTACTTGAGATCAGACTTCAGTTATGTTAATGAACTCGGGTAATTTTGCAACCAGTCTCAAAGCTTTCAGCAAAGTAAATTTGCAACTTTAGAAAGCAAAACTTCAAAATATTAAGTCTGTAACTTAGCAATTTTGGTACGGGTTCTCTTCCTGTTTGCAGAAGGCAAGCCTTGTTTCCCGTTGGGCATTTATATATACGACTATGCACAGTGTTTCTGTATAGATGGGTTAAAATTGGGGTTGTTGGGTTGTTTGTTTCGACGGCAAAGTTAGAATTTTTGTTATGTATATGGGTTAGTTTTTAGGTCTTTGAGAAACAATTGTGGTGTACGCTGAGAAACTTATCTGGTTTGTCATTAGTAAGTTCTTGTTTGTGCTGTTTTTTCGATACATGGACATGCTGGCGACATTGATCCCATATGCCCAGCGTGGGCGTTCCCTCTAAACGATGTACAGAACTTGACCCGTTTTTAAAGGCACCTTTACAACTGTTGAAAACCATTCTGGAATTTATAAGTGGTCCTTGAAAGTTTGAAGGCACTTTAATATTTAGGTTTTCTAGATATAACTATTCGATCCTCTAATAGGATAAACAAAAGTGAACTGTTGAAAACCAGTTCTGGAATTTTAAGTGGTCCTTGAAAGTTGAAGCCGAGAAGCACTGTACTATATTAGGTTTCTAGATATAAATATTCGATCATATAAATATGATAACAAAGAGGGTATTCACTTGCGACAGCGGTTGGCATACTTCGGAATATTTTAAATAACCCTTACACTGGATACTATAATTCTATTGCCCGCGGATGTGGGACGAACAACCACGCTTGCCTTCCTTTTGACTGGTTTTTTTTAGATATTGTGTCGACGGTGCCATCATCTACATGATTGGCCTACCTTCGACTTTTACCTTTAATCTCCCGCTTTTCGTTTGAAAAGCGGAAAAATGTTGAAAATAAGTGGCGGTAAGCTATCAATACTACGTGGAAATCTTGGGGACACTCTGCAGAATTAACTTACATTTTGACTAGAATACCTAAAATTGTTCAACAAGATTTCAGCGAAATTTGTCAATAAGTCACTCTATTTTTGATGAGGGATAGTCCCTCAAAGTGGGCCTGAAACATACGAAAATTATATAGAAGTAAAAAAAAACCCGTAAAACCCACAATTTGCTCTGCTACCAGTATGTCATGACCCCCTCTGATATCCTTATTAACGGTGCACCAAGCGTCAATGTTAATTGCTGTAAAAGAGATGCATAACGATTGTTATCTGGCTTGCTGCTTACAGATCATTATGCCGTGGTAACCTGTGAGGGTGAATGTAAACTGTTTAGTGTACATTTTCCGATTACCTTTCAACACGTAGTCAAAGAACCACTGACCCAAGTCTCATATTGATTATATATAGAGTGGCCCTCTAATGACCCTATATGGCCTTTGACCCCATTTTGTCAATCACTAAGAAAACACTTCTGAACCTTAAAAATGCTATGAAAAAAACTAAAGGAAACCACCACGTTGTCCCATGAATTACGAATGCGCAAATGACCTTGATGACCATGTCCCTTTGACCTTTGGCCCTATGTGACCTTTTACCCCATTTGGTCAAATCTATATTACGAAAAAATCAACTTTGTGGCTTGTGGGTTTGTCCGGCTATGTGTTTTCACCGTCCTTTTACAGACGGATATGAATTTTGGTGTGGTGGTAGAGCCCCGACGTACGTGTTTGTGGTCCCGATTGAGGGTCATTTTTTGGGGTCCCATGTCATCCAGGGTCGTTGTCGGGTAACTTGGCCGTGCTTGACGTATGATATGAGTTTTTGTTTGGTGTAGAGTTTCGCCGTCAAGTTTTATGGGTCACCTTTTCGAGGGGGGTCATTTTTGGGGTCAACAGGTCATTCAGGGGTCATGGAAAGATGGTGGTGTTGAGATAAATAAAACGTATAACAAGTAAGAAAAAGTAACACATTCTTAGGCAAAAAGCTAATATAGATCTTTTTCTGACATAGTTTTCTCCCGACTTTCGATGGACCAGCCACAGCATATTTTTATATTAACCTTTTCACTGCTATAGGCGCTATGCCCTGTTGTCTTAAAGTGTTAACAAATAACTCAGTGGTGCAAAGGGATAGTCCTCAAGAGAATGAACCTGTTGCTGGCTTTGCGTTTGCCTTTTTTTAAGTTGCTCCTCATTGCTATTGTGCAAAAGTGTTTAGGTTAATTATTTTGTGCCTGGTTGTGGACTTTGTTCCCACTGAACAGTCCCTAAAACGGTGTCTGTCAGACAGGTCGGAGCTCTGTCATTTTTTTTCCGGGAATCTTATTTTTAAAAGAGGCCCTTTCTATCTCATGATGCAGTTCACAAGTTTGTAGATGGCTCCGTTTCAAGTTAGGAGCCTTTAAAGTTTGCTTTTTACCGTATTTCGACTTTTCATTTCAATATTTTTTTTTTAATCTCCATAGGTACTTAGTTTCCCATTGACAGTTCCTTAAATGGGCTGTCATACGGCAGAGCCCTGTCATTTTTTTCGGAAAGGGCTTTATTTTAAAGAGCTCTATCTCATGATTCATTTCATAACTATTAGGTGCGTTCGTTTTTCAAGTTACAAACCTTTAAGTTGACTTTTACTTCAACCTTTTTCATGTCATTCTTTAAAAAAAAATCCAATGGTACTAAGTTCCTACTGACAGGTCTTAAATGTGGAAACTTTCAATTGAAACCTTTACGCAATCTCCATTGGCTGTTCCCTCTTGAGGAGGTCATTACGCTGAAGCTCGCTATTTTTTTTTAAATCTCCCTGAATTCTAATCAATCTCCGATTCCAAGATCTAATCTCCCTGATTCCAAAGTCTTAATGTTGGCAGCTCTGCCAAGGTCATCCAAGGGTTCGTTTTGGGTAACCTCCAGCTTTGCTTTGACCTATGGATATAAGTTTTGGTATGGTGTTGTAGTTTCGCCATACAAGTTTTGTGGCATGTTTCGAGGGGTCATTTTGGGGGTCGAAGGTCCATCCAGGGGCCGTTTTCGGGTAACGTGGCTTTGCTTTGACGTATGGTATGAGTTTTGGATGGTGTAAATAGTTTTCGCCATACAAGTTTGGGTCTTTTTTCGAGGGTCATTTTTGGGGTCAAAGGTCATCCTGGGGTCGTTATCGGTAACTTGCCGTGCTTGACGTATGGATATGAGTTTGATATGGTGGTAGAGTTTTTTTGCCGTACCACTTTTGTGTCACATTTCCGAGGGGGGGAGGGTCCATTTTGTGGTCAAAAGTCATGTAAGGGGTCATTATTGGGTAACTTGGCTGTGTTTTCATACCCATTCTTTGACGTATGGATATTAAACACCCAGGGTGCTATTAGGGGTCGAATACAGTACCTTGGTTTCTGTTCTGAAAAACATTCCAGTAATCCTCATCTAACCGGGGTATACTCTCTAGCGAAGACCCAAGCGCAGCGCGGGCTCCACATATTATATACAATTTCTGCAAAAAATTACAGGACCAACCACCTACATGGCCAAAGGAACTTGTAGGACTCATATAGTTTAGTACAGGTTTTGACCTCTAATGACCTAAATGACCTTTTGCCCCACTTTCAAAACCTTTGCACATCCAGATATTTATCACCGTTGGTCTGTCTGTCACTGGTCTGTCTGACTGCATACAGTGTGAGTAAAAAAAAAACCCCCTACATTCGAATAAAAAATAATTAAAATAGTTAGATTGTTATTTTCGCTCAAATGTTTGCTATGGTATAACAGAGAGATAAAAGGCTTTCAGAAAACGTTTATTTGGTGTCCATTTGGACTTTGGAGAAAGAGTTACGCCTATTTTGCTGAAAGACTTCAAAATCTGTTTTGGCCGATTTTTGAGCCAAACAAAGATGGCATCGCGTCACCGTAAAGTAACATGTCTTCAGCAGTGATTGAGTACAACCCATTTTAACATGTAACACCAAATTATTGTTGAACAAAGACGGTTGGAGAGTAATTGGAAGGCTTAATAAAAAATAATATCCCCATAGATTACAAAGAAAATCCTACGTAAAAAAAATGTTCAATTTCCTAAATTAGAAATTCAAGATAGCTGTGTAGACCAAATTTACTTTTGTTTCAGCACGATTTTCATGGTTTTCAACTACAACGAAACTTGGGCGGCAAATTGAACCATAGAAAGTTTTGTCTTCCGCTTGAAACGCAGTGCGATAATGAAATTTTAAGGTTTAATTCCGATTTATTTACAGAAACTTCAGATTTTGTTCTTCTTGCAATTTATGGACGCGGAGTATTACTGTATGTTGTGCAATAATTACCTTAGATATTAAAACAAAATCTCTGAGCAGTTTCAATATGTTTCATGAACGTGAGACATTGATTTGTTGATTTCCATAACTGACTCTTTATGATTGAACAATGGTAATCTAATTTTTGAAGATATTTACTTATAATTGTTGTTACAAAATAGACCACATTTTATTCAAAACTGATCTGTTTTTTGTCGAAGAATCGATACAATTGAAATTGCCTTGTGAATTCCGTCCTTGCGATAATGTTTTTATGGGTATACGTCGGTGTCATTCGCTCCGCATTGTAGGCTAAAAGTGGCCAAACCGAAATTTTTATGGTCTCTCCCGGCAAATTGACCATAGTGCTTCTGAACCCAAAGCCCGAAAGACACCAAATAAAAATCTTCTTCTGATAGCCTGTTTATCTCTGTAACAACCAAAGCAACCATTGAAGCAAAATAACTTTAAACCTTTGAAGAAAAAATCTTTCCTGAATGTAGGGTTTTTATAATTGACTCACACTGTATGTTCTCTTAGACCGGGATTGGCACCTTCCTGCAACTTGTTGGGTGGGTGGCCCCTTGACCTTACGAAACCGAGTTCTGTATTGTTATGGATCAAAGGTCATCAGGGGTCATTCAAAGTCAAAGGAGCTCCAATGGGGTAAACTTTGGTATCTTCATGCGAGACTATGGTGGGCAGGGTCGATTGTTGAGGATGAACATTTTAAATGTCCTGGCAAGGTCATTAGTGTTCATTCCAGGTCAAATGAACTGCAAAACCCGAGGGTCATTCAGCCGGTTATCGCAAACCACAGGTGTTAGCCAAATTCGAGGATCGCCTAGTAAAATACTATTAAAGAAACCACCGTCCAGAACTCGTATTGTATGTACACAATGACTCTTATGCCCATATGCCCTTTTGGCCGCCAATGACCCTACTTGACCTTTGAACCCCAAATATTAACATTCCTTCCAAGTTTACGTGGTTAGCCACCAAACTTGCTCCAAGATAACCCACTGGCCACTGACCCGTGGCTATCTTCAATTGACCTGTAATACCCTACATGACCTTTGACCCACAACTACAACATTCCCTAACCAACCATCCCAATTGAATAGGTTACTGCATCCATTGATGCACTCGTTTTTTAAAATCTTTCTATGGTACAGATACTGCAAGAATACTATTCAAAATAGAGGTATGTAGGGTAACATAAATTTTTTGAAAGTATACCGGTTACCTGCGCGACCTTTTTGTTTAGGATATGGAGGTTCAAGGGGCAATTTTCTTTGGTCCTAGCGGAACTTTTGTTTGAGTTTCAGCTTCCAGAGAACTTGTCAGGTATACAATATTAGGGGCAATTTCCAGACAGATTCTAGAGGGGGCAAATTACACCGTAATTTGTCATCATACTGATCAGGTTTGTCTAGTAGATTAGATAAATATTACCAACTCAAACTAATCAGTAGAAATAATGGGGCTTGCATACTGACTTATTAAAGTGACAGGCATGCACGAAAAACGGACCCCGACATGACCTCATTCATAAAGAACAACTTTATGATGTTCTTTTTTCCAACATCTTTTGCTTCTTTTGTCAATCATCAGATATGAACGTTATTGCTACAACACATATTTGAAATGAACATGGCCCCATTTCCCTTTTTGTTGTTTTATGGTGTACAAAGTAATATAATATTTGTTTTTATTATTGGTATGCCTTTGCTAAACCATACACACACATTTCATTTTTATAGTGCCTCAATAAACATGTTGGCAGAAACAAAAAAGCAAAGCACTATTATTTACCAATCTGATGTACTGGTCTCAGGAAATATTTATGATTAAAACCAGAAATCCCAATATCCAACCTTCAGTGGCACTTTTAAACTGCTTACTTTACTTAAAGACACTATCATGATTTATCGGAAAGAGTCAAAATACTTCAATTTTTGCAGGAATAGCTTGAAGTGAAGGATAAGTCTGTAGATTCTCTCAAGTTACGTTTTTCCAACTGAATAGTTGACAGAAAGAAAGAAATGGCAGGTTCAATCCGAATCTCCTTCAATTACGTGTTGTAGTAAGTGGTCCGTATGGACAGTAAATTACTACATTTTGATTTTGTCCTTATTGGCTGCTTCTGTTATATGTTCATGGTAATGTTTTAAGATACCTGAACTTGTTACAGACATGCCAAATTCTGATTTTCCTGATTTGCAAAAATCACTGATCGTGCTTTACATTAACAATCTGGGTTAAATTTTATTTTACATCTAAACATGAGGTTTAAAATAATTTACTGATAACTATCATTCACCTGATTGTTATTCAGTTTGTGACTTTGGATCAAGCATCGAGGCAGATGTCGCTATTTTAATAGATTTTTGAGAAATGGACTACATATAAAAAAGGTGGCAAATTCTCATGATATTTTTTCTCCTGCCTTGGCTGGCAGACCACATCGGGATCACTTGTCCACTGTTGTTGTTTCTGTTTGTTGCTGTCGTCAGGGGAGGTCGGCCAAGAAATCCCATTTCAGACGTCACCATTGTTTAACTCGTAAAATCAAATTTTTGACAACAAATTCTGAATTTTCTCTATGTTATCAGACATATTTTCTTATTCCAAAACCGTTGGAGCTGTCGAAGATCACTCCACTGGAAGGGTCATTTCCTGAACTTTTTGTGGTCCGCCACTATAGCTGTCAGGACACTGTAGCACTCCGTTGTGCTGTGTAGTGGTTATGTGGGGTGGATGTTGTGTGTCAAAATTTTTTAAGTTTTTTTTTAATTGACCGCAATTAAAAATATTAAACTTCAATTGGAACCAAACTTCTTTCATAGGTGCACAATGGGATTCCTCATAGGTTGATTGAGGTCAAAGTTCAATGTGAAAGGTCAAGGTCCATGTGAGTAAGTTGGAAAAATGGGCTAAAATGTAAAATTGATTCTAAATTGAAAACTTGAAGTTCTTTGGAACCAAACTTTTGTCATAGGTGCACCATGTGTTCCCTCATATGTTGATGAGATCAAGTCACGTCCAGGTCAAAGTCATGGGGCGGCCCACAGCTTATATTCTTGAATATAGCGAGCGCAAAGCCGAAACCGCGAAATTCTAGTTGTATTAATAATGAACAAGGACAAGGTTGTATGTGGGCATGGGACAAATCCCAATTTCAGCGTCCCATTGTTTTTTAACACGTAAAGTTAACTTTTGAACCAAGAATCCCTGAATTTTATATGTTTCGCAAGAAATATTTTCTTATTCCAAAAACCGTTGGAGGTGTCGAAGAATCACTCTACTGGAAGTCATTTCTGACTTTTTGTATTAATCTGAAACGCAGGACGAGGTCGTACATGGGCCATGGGAACCCCCATGACGACCCACATCAAGGCCTAAATTGTTGTGGTTTGCACTCCGTATTGCTGAATTTCTTTTTGAACATTTTATTTGGGGAGTTGCTATAAGAATGAGGCTCCGCCTGGATGTAGTCTATTGTTGATGTAGTTCGTTGTTGTGAAAAAGGGTTTTCACATTCCCTGTAATATCCACATACTTCAAGGATTTAAAACCAAACTTGAGTCATAGGTGCAACGTGGAATCCTGCATTTGTTGATTAGGTCACTGTCAAAGGTCACATATACCAAGGTCAAAGGTCCATACCAAGGTCCAAAGTCATGTGAGGTTGTAAGCTAGACTGAATGTTGGTAAGATAGGCTTAAACAAATGTAAAATTGACCGGAATTGAAAAGTTGAAGTTCCATTGCACCAAACTGGGTTTATGGATATTACACACAAACCCTTATTCATTTATATGTCAAAGGTCATAATGAAGCCTATAAGTATCATTTTTTTTTTTTTTACAAAACCGCGCCCGCAGGTGAACAGCGGCCTAGATCGCGAATTTCCGTTTTGAAGTCAGGAATTTATCATGCCCTATCGAACCCAGACAACCAAATGAATGGGATTTGAATCAAAAGGTATATTTTGATGGGAAGTAGCAGTGGCATAACCCCAATGGATACAGGCCCTGATGGATAAAGAACCCTATGCTAGAACCTTGCCCCCCCGCACCCTCAATGAACTGCCCTTTCTACAGTTCTATGGAAAAGACCCCAATTCCCCCCTCTGGTTACGCAACTGAGAAAGTGCTAAGAAATAGAGATTTCCCTTAAAGAGGTCAAATATTTGAATTTGCACGGAATATCTTAAAGCAATATACACATTTTTGAAGAGGGCCCCCCATTTTCAAAATGGATTTTTTACACATTTTGTGTCAGTGTTTGTTAAGTAATCTATACCTACTGCTAATGCTAAGAATTTTGTCATCAAAGAGCAATGTTTTTTTTGATTAGAATTTGGATTCCTGATTGTAGTTTAACATCAGAGCTGGGAAATGCCAATTTCTGTCCTTCCATTTTGAAAAAGCGGCACCTCACTCAAATGACCTCCTGACTACCTGACCCGACGGAACACAATTTGGCCCTTTTCCCCCCGGCTATTTTCACATTTGAAGGATGTTTCGAGCAGCGTGAATTTATCGGAGATCTCCGTATTAAATATTCCCTTCTTTTGGAACACAGCCCATTTTGACTTTTTAAACCATTTACAGGGTGTAGTTTCACTAGCCATTACCAATGCACTGTGCAAAATTTCAATTTTTTAAAATGGGGGGCTCTTCAAAATTGCTATTATTGCTTTAAAGTATCGGCTAAGTCTCAATAGAATATCATAGTTTATATCTTGCCACCGGAAATTTTATTAAAAGAAAAGAACTCGTAGTGCTCAAGATGTGAAATCTCCAGTAAAGTGTGCAGTAAGGTGTCCACTTGTGGCCAGTAATGACTAAAATGTCAGATTTTTGTCCTGAATTCGGTTTCTCATCCTTCTCAACTGTATTAGGAATTGGGGCTATAGAAG
>JAMKCH010049361.1:0-24452 GCA_023653785.1 Ophioderma brevispina | reverse complement strand
CCACATTTTGAAACACAACCTCAAAATTGGGACCATGCATATTCTGAAGAAAACAACAAAAATCATCTTAAAATTCATTCCGAGAAAATAAGTTGTGGGACCGGCTGTCGGTCCCACAATTCAAATAGTGGTCCCACAATTATTGGTGTGTATTCAAACACTGGACCCGAAAAATTGGGTATAAGTTATAACACAACACACAAACACACCACCACAACTCCAAACACACACACGCACGCACACACACCGCAAACACACATGCACTCAACACATGCACACACAACGCACACACATGCCACACAACACGCACACACACATGCAAAAAACAACCAACAACAAGACAAATGCAATTATAAAATCCCAAATAGAAAAAAAGACGGAAATAAAGGAAACGCACATGCTCGAGCTTTCGCCTATGATTTCAAAAACATTGATACAATGCACTCAAGTGAGTGGGGGTAGAGTTAATTAGATTAAAATGTCACAAGTTGTGCGTCTTTTTATCAATTTGGAACTTAAATGGCAAAGTTGCATTACTTTGAAAAATGGGATATAATTTAAAATCTCTTACAAATAAAACCAGTCATTTGTTAATTGGTGAATACCCACGTACAAAACCTACCCTAATTTTAAGTAGCAAAATAATGATAGGTTTTCCCGTTCGGTTCGCACCAATGTTCATCCGAATTAAACAATGCTAGTTCAAATTCGTCCCACAAAATCGGAAAATTGGACATTGCAACTCGATTTCGTAGTTGGACATACCAAATAGTCGATGATCCAATGATTTCAATCTATGGTCATTCAGTTTCGTCACGTTTTGATTCGAAATTTAGTCGACCTTCAACCGGCGATATAATGGGTAGTGGGATTACGTCTCTGGTTCATTGGGTTTCAACGATTGATCTTTTCAATTGTCAGGTGTTTCGGGCAAAAAAACCAAATATATATTGTGCAACTTCTTGATGGCACCAAAAATCAGCCAGTTGTGGTTTTAAGCCAAATTTTGACTGCTTTCAACTTAAATTAAAACAGTAAAAAGCTGTTTTATCATTTTGACATGAGCTAAAATTAAAAACTGCATTTAAACATAAATATAAGATCCAATTTAAAATTGACCTTGATTTGTCCCACAAAAACTTGAATTTGATTTAAAATCCATGTACTTTAGAGTGCACATATCTTGAGTGATTACATCACAAAAAAAATTGCGTCAAACGTTCCAATTCCTATCATGTTAAGAGCCATTCAAAGATATGCCTTAAACACATGCATGACCTACCCGCCAATGCAGGCCTATACACGAATGTTCGGAATGATATTTTATAGAATCCGGATCGGCCAATGACGAAGAAATCGGTGGCCATATACGACGACGAAATTGTAGACCCGACGAATTTGATAAACCACGACGACACCGGTGAGACCATTGCGAGTTAGAGTGCACAAGGTTTGAAGTTGTTTGAACAAAGACGAAATCGTAGTTGGCAATGTACAGTTTCGATTTTTTGGGACGAATTTAAACTAAGCAATTGTTGACTTCGGATGAACATTGTGCGAAACGAAGGGAAAACCTAGATTAGAAATATTTAATTCCTAATTTATCTAATAGACGTATGGCTTAAAGTCACAGCTTTAAACATCCACGGTCATACTTTGTTACTGAGTAAAGTGTGCAGAATATTGTATATGGCTATTAAGGTAAATTTCAAATGAAAATAAAATAATCATTTTTTGTTGAAAGTACAAAACACGGAATCAGCAATAGGAATCATCTGAGTATTTTCAAACACATTATGTGATGTCTCCTCATTTCTGGGAAGATTCATTTATTAGATCTCTTTCACACTCAGTTCCTTTTGAGTTTTATTTTTTATTTGTATTTGTAATGTTGTAGTATTCTCAGGCCTAAATGGGTTTCCTGCCTACTCCTCATGGTTGTTTTGTGTTGTTTGATGGCATTTGATGTATTGTTTTTAGGGAAAGTAAAGAAATTGGAAATTGGAAATTGGAATATTATTTAGTGTAAAAATAGGAAATATATATACGGGCTATTGTTTCTATGCAATTTCTGGCACGCGTATGGTTGTAGGCTAAATTAAATCATTACGTTATGTGAACAGATACGAAAAATGCATAACTAAACTTTTTAAAGAAGCATTTATCGGAATGAGTATCGAATATGAGCGGCGCACTGGTTCATTGTGTGCCGTTTGGAAATTGCATTCTGATTACGTTCAAATAACATAAAACCCAATTCATTCTTTCGAATAGAGTAAAGGTGAAGCTAGTACTATATTGGTATTAGAACACTCGCTTTCGGGAACAGTTCACCGAGCTTCCTGCAAGGACACTGCAAAGGAAAGTACCTGTTCAGTTAGTGAGAAGAAAATATTGCCTTTTACGGACCGGTCTGTGCGGGCAATAGCACAAACATATTCTTTTAATCTGCACGTTACCGTTTACGTGGATAGTGCCGTTTGTGGATATATGAAGAGTGTCTTGTCATTTCTAATTACTCCATATAATCAATTAAGGAAGAAATTAGGCCCAATTTATGGTTTTTATTTGGGAAACCTCTCCATCCTAAAAAATTGTTTTTCAGTTTGGTTTTTTTTTAATCTATTTAAATTTAAATGATTCAAATACAATTCTTAAAATAAAAATATAAATTACAATAATTTTAAATATTGTTATTTTGACCATTTTTAATATTTTTCTGGATGTATGAGGTAAGTGTTTTCTATGATGCCATTGACTAATGTGGTAGTAACACGCTTGTACACTCAAAGGTCTTATAATGAACACACTAATTCTTAATTGTAAATGGTTACAACAATAACTATATTTACAGAATCTGGTCATTAATGTTTTACGTTTGTGATGTTTATAAAGCTTCCTATAATCTTATTCGGTGTCCTCATAACAGGTATTATTAATTATTTTGTGTTATTATCTAATCATACTATTGCGGGTACAGTAGCAGCTTAGTAGTAATACACATTTCTTCACATTTATGGGATTTCAAGTAAAATACAGATGCAGATCAGAGGTTTTGAGAAGAGACATAGGATGTAGGCCATTCCAGAGAAAGGCCGTACATCATAAGTCGCTTCCACAATATATTTACACCCTTGACACATTACCAACACATGCAAGATTTCGATAATTTTACCAAATTTTTTAAAAAAATTCCAAAATTGTGAAAACAAACGATGCGAGAAAATCCGGGTTCCCCTAACAAAAACATTCTTTTAAGTTGATGTGATATATTTAATAATTCAATATATAAAATAATCAATAAATAACAAAATAGTCAAATACAAACATAAAACAAAATTTATAAAAACAGGTAGTGTGCCCAATTTAGCATTTTCTTATATACTCTGGAATTTCTAGGACAAGGATGTATCTCAATTTAAGCAGTTTCTCTGGAAGTCATCGAATCTAGGTGGGCAAGTAGTAACATACTTGTCATCGTGAGATATATGGGCACATCCTTATAGTTAATATATTTAATATGCTTAAAAAAATAGATTGTTTAAATTTATGATTATTGATGATGGTTTGTTTTATTATATATTAAATTATTATTATATTATGACAATTATTATCTTAATTAAAATTATATAATAGTATTAAATATATTAAGATTATTAAAATTATTATTAAAATTAATATATAAAAGTTTATCAATATTAGTAAAATTATTATTAATTATTATTTATATTATGAAAATTATTCTTATTATTTTATATTAGCCTGGGTAGCAGGTGGGGGAAATTGGCTATTGTATGCACTATAGACGTTTTCCCTCAAAATTCCAAATTTGACAATGTACAATGAAAATGCCCTTTTTGCTGTGTTAGATGATAACTCTGAAACTTTAGGCGGTAGATAGTACAAACTATATATTCTGAATCTTTATAGTTAGACACATAATGTGGTACATTTTCAACATGGTTGGGTCAATTCAAAATGTTTGACCCTGTACAGACTTTGTCTTGGCCCTCTCCTTAAGGATATTTGAGCACTTAAGAATCGCGTTTCAGGGGTCCGTCTCAGGCTGTCAACATATTAATACTTCAAACATTTGTACTTGAGATTGTGTTACAAATGTCGGCTAGCTCCCAAAGGGTATATGTAGTAGTAGGAATGTAGTAGTAGTATTATGTAGTTGTAGTTATGTACTAGTAGTAGTAGTATGTAGTTGCAGTGTGTAGTAGTCTATTGTAGTAGTAGTTAGTAGTATTGTAGAAGTAGTAGTATGAAGTAGTAGTAGTATGAGTAAGATGTAGTCTGTAGGTATAGTAGAGTAGGAGTAGGTATGTAGGAGTAGTATGTAGTAGTAGTATGTAGTACTCATATGTAGTAGTAGTAGTAGGCCTATGTGGAGTATGTAGTAGTAGTAGCGGGAAGTATGGAGTAGTAGCATGTTGTAGTTAAGTAGTATGTAGAGTAATAGTAGTAGTAGAGTAGTAGTAGCATGTAGTAGTAGTAGTATAATGTAGTAGTAAGTAGTAGTAGTAGATAACTGTAGTACGTAGTAGTATCGTAGTCGTCTGTAGTAGAGTTAGTTAGTAGAAGTGTTGAGCAGTAGTGAGGTAGTGTAGTAGTAGAGTGTATAGTACATGTAGTAGTCGTAGTAGTAGTAGTAGTAGTAGTAGTAGTTAGTAGTAGTATAAGCTTATGGGTGGGTTAGGGGGAATCGGCCTTTCTTATGACACTTAATTAACAGACTTGTAGTACCCGTACCCCTACCAGTACCTGTACCCCTACCGGTACAAAATGGTACCGTACCCATTACCCATAGTCTCGGACCCCATACCCGTACCCATAACTTTCTCACATGCTGGACCCGTACACGTACCCATGGTCTCTGGACCGTATCGTACCCGTCATGGTCTTGACCGGACCCGTACCCGGACCCTGGTCTCGGACACATACCCGTAAACCCCAATACCCATGTGTGACCCATACCCATACCCACAGTTTCGGACCGTACGTACCCATGGTCTCAGACCCGGACCCGTCCATACCCAGGTCTGTAACATACCAGTTTCCAGGTGTTGTTCCAATACTTTACCTGTACCCTTGTAAAATTAAAAAACCAAAAATACTGGCCCGTATCTTTGTTAATGGAATTACTGGAGTTTAATTTTGTTTTATTGATAAATGTAAAGTGCCACAAGGGATTGACACATCGGAGGTCCTAAAAAAAATAGTGTTGCACTGAATGTAAGCTCCCCATCTGGAAGGACTAAGCCGAGGAATGAGTTCTTGGTACAAAAAAATGAATGTCAAATTTCGTGCTTTGAAGCAAATAGAATGTTTATATTAAAATTATATAAGTAAACTTAATTTACCTTTTGTTTTCACTTGTCACCTTTGATACTACATTTCTGTAGCAAAAGACACACAATCTTTCATAAGTAGGTATCTCTGCTGCACCTCCTTAAGTATACATCCCAAAATATTGTCAGTTCTATATTTACAGTTTCAGTTTTGGCACCATAATTATACAGATACACCGTGCACCATGGATATTATAGTATGTACTATGCAGTACTATGCACCCGATATGCCTTAGTGTTTTCAATTGATTTGCACTGTTCGAGCCATTAAATCTCCTCCCCACAATATTGAAATGAACTTACCCATAGGGACTTACATGTACTTGCAACAATTAATTGGATAGGACATATCTTTGCACTTCTGCCTTTTGCTGCCAATTTTTCAGTTACTTTACAGACTTACTCATTCTATTAATATTCCGCAATTTCAAATCAATATTGACTCTTTCAGGTGGATTAACTGATAGTTGTCTTAGTTTTGGAAAATCTGCCATTATATGTACCAGGGTAATACTCAAAGTCGGTACCCGTACCCAAAGACTCGTACACATACCCACTGTACCCGTACCCGTACCCGTACCCATGGGGTTGTCGTAAGCGGGACCCGTCCCATACCCGTACCCATGGGCTACCCGTACCATACCATACCAATGACTTTGTCACAAGTTGGACCAGTACCCATACCGTACCCGTGGTCTTTATGGGGACCCGTTACCCGCACCCACGGTCTCGGACCCGTAACCCGATACCATACCCATGTCTGGACCCGGACCCATACCCTTACCCATGATCCGTACCCACACTACAAGTCTGCCTAATTAATACGTTAGGGGGAAATTTCGTTTAACTAACGTTATCCCTTGGTTGAGATTGTATTCCGTCACAGGATATGAATATATCTAATTTATCGCCAAATTAAAAATAATCCACTCGGACTAATAAAGGATATGAATATTAATTCATTAATCATTATAGCCTAAATGATTAATTCAAATTTCCCCCTAAGTGTCATTCTAAGTAATTATTAGTATTATAATATTATTAGATTATGTAACGAAAAAGTTTTGAAGGTTCAAAGTCATTGAGGGGTTATTTTTGAATCTTGCCCAACAAAATAATTCATATTCATAATTTGTCATCCCCACATACTGTGTACACAATGATTTACTGAGCAAGGGCACACCCCGACATGTAAAAGTCATAGGGGTAATTTTCAGTCACCGTAGGTCTATAAAATCAATGGATTTTAAAGAAAATTGGAAGGAGTGGATCGAGCTTTGGAAATTCCTTCACATATGTGAGGTCAAAGGGGATCTTTGGTCATGTGGGTTAGGCGGGGACGGGGACATAATTACGCACTACTCCAATCAGGGTGCTCAATGTATGTAGCAACCAGTGGTGGAGATTTGCGTTCTTTCATTGTTCGGGGATGCTCTATTAAGAATGGATAGAAACAGCCTCTGAAAAATGAAATCATGCAGGAATCTCCGCCACTGAAAAGTAGTATTACAACTTTAGGTCAAAAGTGTATTGAAAAATTAATGTCACAATTTACAGAGGGGAGATTTCATGGAAAAAAATAGAGAAAACAAAAACCTCTCAATTTTATGATTATGTGTCATTCATATTGTACTCGGTTATTTTTTTAGGGCCTACAAATCCTATGCATGGTAGTGTGTATCAAGGTATATAGGTTCATTCCAATCGGATCTTAACATTCTTCGGACTTGGACACACATTTCATTTTCCTGCCAGATTAAAACATACAATACAAAAATTATTACAGTTGAATGCACGATCAAATATACAACATCCACACAAAGGAGGATGAGTACATACACATTATAAATAACACTCACAAACAGTATTGCACTGTCAAACTTGTAAAACACATATGATCATATAAGGATGGTCACCATGCATCTCTTCCCACAACTACAATCACCAAAACAAAATAGAAACAAAATTACTAAGGAACGAGTTGGAATTTTAGGACATGGACAATATCCTCACGACTGGTAGTCCGTCAAGTGGACTTGGACATTAATTCCTAAGGATCCGATATTCCACCTTGGACTTGGACACTAATACTTCTTAGGAATGTAGTCCACGCAAGGACATGGACGTATCCCTAAGGAAATATAGTACACCTCTGACAGGGTTTAAATCCTAAGAAATGAGAGTCCGCCCAAACACAACCTGCACAATAATCCCCTAAGGATTATAGTTCACGTCGGAATCGGACACCGATCCCTAAGGAGTTGCAGTCCATTCTGGTAGGCATTAATCTAAGGACTAATACTAGTCTGCCTACCTTCAGACAGGGACAATGATTCCTAAGGTATATAGTCCAGGTCGGAACTGGACCCTAATACTAAGGAGCGATAAGTCCCACCATCTGACAGGGCAGTAATCCCAGTTAACGCGGAGTCTGCCTAACTTCGGACCTGAACAATAATTCCTAAGAAGGTATATAGTCCAGGTCGGAATTGAACCCCAATCCCTAAGGAGCGATAGTCCACCCTGACAGGTCATTAATCCCTAGAGTCTAATAGTCCCTACTTTCGGAATGGACTAATTCCTAAGGACTGGTAGTACACTCGGACTTGATATTTATTCCTAAGGCCTGATAGTCCTCTTCGGACTTTAATTCCCACTTGTGGGACTAAACATTCCTATAAATCATTAGTCCGGGGGACTATAGTTCCTAGCTTAGCACCATCACCGGACTATTAAAACCAGAACTTAGTGTCTCCGGACAATGGCTACCGGGGACATATCTCCTGGCACAACCGGATTTTAAAAACTTTGGTTTATACTATATTTTACATTTCTTCGCTGCCACTAGAATAGTCGCTGCCTACAACTGCTCAGGCATACATAACAATTGGCGGCGCGCAATGGACACTGTATACTAAAGCTCCCCATTTTGCACCTGGGTGGGAGCGAGGGAGGAAGCGAGGGTTAAAGTGACATTGACCGCCGTGATGATGAGACTCGAACCCACGCCTTAAGCCAACCAATTGCAGGTTATGTTAACAATATCAATGACGTTGACACAAATATACCATAATATAAACTGATTTCTGATTTTTTTTTTCGAATTATTCCGACATTACCAAACAAACTCGCTGCTTTATTACATTAACGTCTTTATCATAGTAATAATCTATAATATAAAGATCGAACTTCGCCATGTTGTTTTCTATAGGAGGCTGACATGTTGGACCCAGGAGGTCGCCATGTGACCGCCATGTTGTAACGTGTACCGTCTGATTCGGGTGATCCACTTCCCATCGTGACTTGCGATTGCTTGGGGTTTATGTATTCAACATGGTTTTCAAATGCTGATAGTATGAGTGAATTCATTGAAACGGCATAAAAAGTTGTAAACAGAAGTTAATGCGCATTGAATTCGGTGGGGTGACAAAGAGTAAATGAAGTAAATTTAATTAAATGTTTTTATTCTTTTTAATTTTGATTTAGAAAATATTTCATGTGGCTTAATGATGACATTGCCTCCAGTGAGTTTGACCTTTGTGCTATTTCAATGTTGTAGAATTATTATTTCTTGTGATGGTGAAAAGAGAACAAAAAAAGGCCTCTCCTAACTGACAAACTAGTCAAAGTCGATTTAGATTACATATTTTATTTCATTGGAAGACTCCTAAAGTGTTATTTTGTTGCAAAAAATTCGTGACCTTTTGTTTCATTCAAGAAATATCGTGGTACAGGCCTGATCGCGTGAGGGAGTTAGTCAGTACATACAGTGGTACTGGTTGTAAACTAATTACTACAGAAAACATTGGTACTTCACGATTAACTGTGTTATGCAAATTCAATTTCTTTGTGTCAATATGTGGCATGATTAAAATACAAACACGATTGCCACAAACAAACTAATAGGAGGCTATTAAATGATCGTCATGTAGGCTGACATGGAATTTTCAAACTGTGCAACGGGGCTTTAAACATGTGTACGTAATCCTATTAACAGGAGCTAGCACACATTTGTAACACATTCAAGTACAAAAGGTTGAGTGATAATTATGTTGACAGACTGACCGTAACCCGGAAAAGTGGTTCTTAAGTGCCGCAAGTGTGCCTTAAAGAGAGGGCCAAAACACAGTTTGTACAGGGGTCAAATTTGTAAATTGATCAATCATGTTTGAAAGCACACCTGTTATGTGTCTGACATAAGGATTCAGAAAAGGTATAGTTGTAATATGTACAGCCTAAAGTTTAAGAGTTTAGGCTAAAAAACAGCAAAAATCAATAAAAGGTCAATTTCAGTTGTACAGGGGTCAAATATTAAAATTATCGATTTGATAAAAATGAGTGACAAATTATTGGGGAGCTCATAGGATAAAATTAGGAATAGTTTTGAGTGTCTCAAATGCTGCTTAAGAAAGTGGGGGGTAACAAGATCAAGCCCCTTTGAATGCTATGGACGTTGATCTTCTGTGCCCCTACATCGGAAAACAAGCATTTTATTTAAGACAGTCAAAAACTCATTGTGATTTTAATAATTATGAACTCCACCAATAATTTGCACATTTTTATCCAAATCGGAGTAAATTAAAAATTTGACCCCTGTACAATGAAATGACCCTATTATTGATTTTGCAGTTTTTATAGCTATAACTCTGAAACTTTAGGCTTTGTACATATTACAAAACTATACTTTCTGAACCTTCTGGTCAGACAATACAGGTGTGCCTTTCAAAATGATTGGATCATTACAAATTTGACCCCTGTACCAACACTTTGTTTTGGCCCGCCTCTCCTTAAGGCACCACTATGCGGCACTTAAGAATCCCGTTCAGGTTCGGTCAGTCTTCAAATAATTAACACTCAAACCTTGTACTTGAGATGTGTTACAAATGTGTGTTAGCTCCGGGCTATACTGCATTACGGGTTAGTTTGTATGTGTAAATAGGGGGTCGAGTTTCATTTTGGTTATATTTTACTCAAAAAGTTGCTGCCAAAATTTAAAGCCTGGAGGGTTTTGCAAGGGCTGCAAAATTGTTACTCTATTGTTTTTAAAAGGTGACTCAACGGAAATGCGGTTGTACATTGGTGTTATAACTTTATAAATTTAAAAATATGGGATGTATAAAATTTAGATAACAGAAGACTAAAAATATTAGAATTTTAGACCCATATTTGCGGCACGCCAAAAAAGCGTAAAAAGAGATCCAAAATTTACAGCAATGTAGAGAAATTTTGACAGGAAAGCCCTTTTTGGCGATGAGATGTTAAAAAAGGACGGGGGGGGGTGTTGATCCACTTTTTTGAGGTCCCCCCCCCCATAAAAATCCTGCGTACGGCCCTGCCTCGCGCAAAGAGTAGGCCTATATTTACTTAGACCTCTCATGAGTAGCTAATTATACAGTTTTTTGTTTGAATCATATTGCAGCCTATTTGCCAATAAATATTGACGCTTTCACCCTGAAAGGCGGAGCCCAGCCCAGTTACATCTTATAAAGTATTGGGTTCGCAAAAGCGCGTCAGGGGGAATTAATAGCTCGGTCAATGAACAATGTCGCCGATTGGAGGGTAGTGTCCAAAACGGCTCATTTTGTCTCAAAATTTCCCGATTTTGTGCCGCAATTTCTTTCCAAGGTGGGTGTAGGCCAAATCTGCCCCCCAGTAATCTCCTCCCCCCGATTTTCCCGCCCACGATTGATCTAAGTCCCTTTCCTCCGACCCCAGCTACGTAACTGAGGGGGTCCTTGGGAGTGGGATTCTTTGGCTGGCCCATTAGCAGTAAACTTTCACCTGGCTCATTATTATAGGGAAGCTAATTTAAGGAAAATCTGGGATAGCTCTTGACCCTTAACACCATGTATTTGTAAAAAGGGAGTTTCATTTGGTCAGATTTGAACTCAAAATATCATATAAAGAGACAAATAAAATGCAATAGATAAAAAACAACAGCACTGTATAGCAAACATCACCTCAAGTTGTAATTTTAGGCATTAGCCTATGTTTCTTGATTTTTGCAACATGATGCGAGTTTTGTTTAACAAGGGTGAATTAAACACCAATTTCGACTTTTAAATCTTTCTTCATCCCCAATTTTTAATATTGATTTTCCATCTTTGGTTAAAGTAAGCGAGTATATGACAAAATATCGATATTTGCACGTGGTCCAGTTTTTGGCGGTGGGTTTTGGGACTGACGCTTACGTGCCTCCGAGAATCTTGGAAGTAGGGGGGGCCCATAGTGATTTTTGCCGAAAAAGGCACCATGCATAGTCATACCATGCGATATTCCGTATGACAATTTTTCCATTTTTTCTGGAAATTTGGAAAATTTTGCCATGATTTTTGGAAAATTTGGCTCAAGATTGAGGAGATTGGACTTAATTTTTGCAACATATTGGTATCACCTCAAGTTGTAATTTGCATGCATAGGCCTATTTCTTGATTTTTTTTCAACATGAACTGCGAAAGGTTTACACGGGTGAAAATTAACCACCGATTTTCGACTTTTAAAAAAACCTTTCCTTCATCCCCATAATTTTAATGATTTTCAATCTGGTTTGGAGCGAGTATATTACAATCATATCGATAATTGCCTGGTCCTCAATTTTGGTTTGGGGTTTTGTTGGCTGAAGCGGTACGCGCCTCCTAGATCTGGAAGTAGGAGGGGCCCTAGAGTGTTTTTGCCGAAAAGGGACCATAGCTTTACCATGCAGATTTTAACATATGACATTTTTTCCATGTTGTATTTTCTTGGAAATTTGAAAATTTTTGCGTGAAAACCGTGAACATGCTTTCCTCCTCGAGCCAGGCCCGTACGCAGGAGGCGTGCGTTGATGCGGTCGCATCCCCCTCAAATTCCACAAAAGGGTCAAAAGGCCACTTTGGCCACCTATTTTGCCCATAATAACACTAGTCCAGTGGTAGGGCTATACCCCCCCCCCCGTCTTTCCCCAACGATTTGCTAGTTCACTTCGTGGACCCTTTCCTCCGAACCCAGCTACGCAACTGATGGGGTCTTTGTGGGAGTGGGGTCTTTAGCTGGCACTTGTTAACTTTTTCTCCTGCTCATTGTTAGCTAATGTGGGGACAATCTGATATAGCTCTTGACCTTAACAACAGCACATTTTTGAAGCAGCTTGAAGCATAGTGAAACGTTATTTGTACAGCGAAAAGGCAACCCCCCCCGACAAAGAAGTCTGGTTGCCGTTGTCCGCCACTGCCACATGCATATGCATCCAAACCCCTCCCGGGAGCCCCCCCCCCCCCCAACCAGCCCCCCCAAAAAAAAAAAAAATAAAAGCCCCCCCCCCCCCCCCACTCCCCCGCCCCCCCCCCGCCTATGATCCAGTTAGGCCTATACAGAATGGCTGTGCACTGTCCTCTCTAGCTCTGATGCAATTCTTGGCTCCTTCCGGACACAATATCCCGGGGGCTGGGGCACTCGCCATTTTGGGAAACCAACGCGTATGTAAGGCTGTTAAGAAGAAGACCCCCCCCCCCCTTTTCACCCCCTTTCAGCATCCGTTTGTCACCCAAAGACCCCATTTTAAAAAAAACATCATGTCAAACCCCTGTATTTGGTTGAAAATTTTACACTGTCACCCAAAGGCCCCCCTATTTTGGGAGTAACTTTTTGAAAATTTTCACTCCCAAAACTTCATTATGTGTAGAAAATATTTCAAAAATCTCACGATACAACAACAACACCATTTTTTTTTTTTCGAAAAGGTTGGCAATTTATCATCTTAAATCCCTATTTTGGGGCATTTTGGCTGCTAGACCCCTATTTTTCAGTCCTCTGTGACCGAATGGCCCAGGGTTGGGAAGCGCTAGCCTTACACACCCATAACCATTTCATATGTGGAGTCCCCCCCCCCCACCCCCGGGCACAATTGTAACCCCATACATTACACCCACCATTTTTGTTATAACACGTTTAAATTTCAGCAGTTCAGTCTGAAAATAGTCTTTCAAATGAATATTTTGTTTGAATTTTGCACGAAGCGCACTAAAAAAAAAATTAATTTCACACCGATAAAATAAGGGTTTTAAGAAGGCTGCTGCTTTTAAAGATAGGGGCAATTTCAGTGATAGAGAATGTGCCAAAAAAAGGGTTCTTTGAGTGAAAGGCAGCCAAATCCCCATAAATAGTGGTGGATTTTGTGGGGATTTTTCTAATTTTTTTAAAAGGGTGTCTTTGGGTGAAAATTGGAGCTAGGGGCATTCGCTGATATAGAGAATGTGGCAAAACGGTTATTTGGGTGAAAGGCAAGCAGATCGCCCTTAATAAGGTGATTTTCTTGGTGAAATTTGCTTTTTGTTTTTTTTAAAGAGGGGTCTTTGGGGGTGAAAATTTGGCAACATTTCTAAAAGTCGAGGTCTTGGGTGTGAAGATTTCAAATTGTGGAAGAAAAGGGGAGTCTTGGATGGCGATGGTAAATTTTCAATAATACATACAAGGGCCATTGGTGACAATGATGCTGGTTGTTAACAACCATAATAGGCCAATAGCTATAAGCGTCATCATCTAAAGTGGGGGAACACCCCCTCCCCCTCTGTAACACACCACCCGTGGACAATGTAGCAAGATCCCATTTAAGGTGCTGGCCTCTCGAACGGCGCCCTTAAGATGGCCCATTTAAGTGAGTAGAGCATGTTTGAGTGGAGAAAAATGGCGTTTGGTTCAGTTGGAAATCCGCCGATCAGGGGAAATTTCGTCCAGACTATTTCATTCATGATTTCCCATCACAAAATTTCCTGATTGTCAACCGGACGTCAACTTTCTCCCAATAGAGCTTCCCTGATTTCCCTTTTTTCTATGAACTCCGTTGAGTAGCCCTTATCCTCCTACCCCAGATACGACACTGATGGTTTCTTTGGGAGTGAATGGCAGTTTCCAATTGGCTTGCACTATAATTTTTGCCGTAAATGTTTCACACTGGCTTCATAAGCTGGGCTTCATGTTTTGCTGCTGAGATAGGGGTCTAAATCTTGACAGCTCTTTGACTTAAAACACATTTGAGGCATAATTCAGGCAAATAAATAAAAAATGAGAAAACCTTGGAGACAAATATTGTGAATTCTATAGTTTTTGCATTATAGAAGACGGATCACCCGGGGGGGGTTTGTGACCGCTCCCAGTCAATTTCAAATCAGCTAGCGGTTGCTCCGCGCCAAGCGCGGGCAACCGCCTAGTAAAATAATAATAATAATATATAATAATAATGCTAAGAATAATAATATAATTAAAATAATAAATCAAATTATAAATCGCGCAACGAAGAACTTCAATAGAAACTCACTTTAATACACAACAAGTGAAAAATGTTTAAACCAAGTAAGTAGATGGAACCGTATAAAAACACTGCAAGAGCATTATAGTTAGATTCCATTGATTGTAAAGTTTCTGGCGGATTTGGACCTTCGCCATTACTCAAATTGGGGACAGAATGCCCAGAAATCTTCGAGTTCTTTCTTCCTGACAATACAAAAGCGATCGGATTGAAAGACACTGGCCAACTACAAATAAAGTTATACGTTGTTCGCCAGTCAAATACTTTGTATTTTATCCTATGTGATGCATAGTGTATCCACCCAAGAATTGGTTTTAAACATAGCCTACAAAACATTATCATAAATTTTAGAAGGCCTTCAGTCACTTGTGGTACAATTGGGCAATAAACTTCTATCTTCACTTGTCATAAATCAGTTTTCACCTGCTTTTTCATGAAACTATTCCTGGAATTTAGAGTTGGCAGCTTCCCTTTGAGTATTCCAGGGTTTATGCTTTGACTATTGGGACTGTGAATGGCACAACTGCTCAGGGGTGGCTATCATGGCTATAGCGCACATCATACCCCAAATACCGACTAAATTGTGATATACTAATCCCACCACTTCACACCTCCACCTACAAAAAATCGAGGCTATTCCACTATCCACAACTGGAATCTAGTATAATAAACATACTGCCCCCAGACATAGAAAATAGATAAGGACTACCAATAAAAACATGCACCAGACTGTGGAGAGAGTGGGTTACGCTTACGGAAGCGCCGAAAGATGCGTGATCACTGAAATGCGTGAAACCGTCACGCAATTTCGGCAATTGGTGACAAGTGAAATATTCAACGAGAGTATGTGCATGCGCGCAGTGTGCATTGTTGGACCCCGATCAGTTAGCGGGTGTTAAGAAAGGTAATAGGCTACGTGTGTTCCGAGTATTGTGGGAAGGGACGGCACGAATATGCCCGTAGTTGGGGTAGGGGCTGGGGTAGGGGGGACCATATTGACGGTATTTTGAGGAACTTCTACCTCAAATACACTAACGGTTTTGAAAGTGTTTTTTGGACAATTTAAGGGTGCCTGATTCCGAATATGCACATGCCAAAATTGTCAAGTTGGTGTAAAGTGGATTTTAAAGGGGAATTACCCCCGATTTTCTTATCCGCTAATTTTACTAAAGGTTTAGAAGTGTTTTAGAGGGGTCCATTTGAGGTACTCTTTTCAAAAGACACCATACAAAAATCACCGCATTGGTGGAAAGTTGATTTAGGCCTAAAAGGGAATTACCCGATTTTTCTTTTTTTTTAATATAGGTAGCGTCATCAAACCGTGCCGCAAAAATATATTAATAATCCCATTGACTTTGATTTAAAATAGACACATACAAATCACCACATTTAATTGAATTGGAAAGTGGATTTTAAAGGGGAATTGCCCGATTTTCTGGATTTTTTTCCTTTATTTTTTTTTTAAAATAAAGTATATTATCAACTGAACAATGGGCCCAGACCACTAAAAGAGTGGCCATTATTTACGGGCGGGGGGGGGGTGGGGGTGGGGGGGGGAGGATTTGGGGGGGGGAACCCAAAAAAATTTTGTAAGAGAGAGTGGGACGTGAAATTTTTCATCAACTAGGAGAGGGGAACAAAATTAACTTTAAATGGGGAAAGTCAACATGATCAAGGTGGGAGTGTCAAATTTTTGAACGGAAGCGAGGGGCACACAAACATTTTTTGTGCCGAAAATCCTCCATTCCCCCTGGCATAAATAATGACCGCTCCTAAGAGAGTAAAGGTTTAAGAAGCATAGGTGAATTTGAGGGTGCTGGTTTTGAATATACACCTGGCACAAAGTATCTCGGCATGTTTTTCGATCAGTATTGTGCCAATTCAGACGCATTTTGAAAGTTTCGAAATAATCATTTTGTTGTCCCCCCCTAGTCCTTGCTCTTTCATTTAACAACCTCGCTTGTAAAACATGCAAAAATGGCTTAGAAGACCACCCGCAAGAACGCAAAAACCCCCCCAAACCAAAGCTTGCAGTTTTCGGATTTTTTCAATGGTCACTCTGTGGTACAACGCAATTACTGTGTATAATTTACAACAAAGAGGGTTTCCGACTGAATGAGCGAGAAGCCTACTTGCAATATTGATTGGTGGGTACATTGTCGTGTCCCATACACTGCAAATGCCCATTGAAAAATCCAAAAACTGCACTTTTGGTTTGGGGGGGTTTGCGTCTCGGGCTTTCTATCTCATCCATTTCTGCACGGTTTTTTTACAAGCCGAGGTGTTAAATGAAAAGGAGCAAGACCTAGCAACAAAATGTATATTTCGAAAACGTCCAAAATGGTCTGTGCCTTTGGGGGCACATTCTGACGAAAAACATGCCGAGATACTTTTTGTGCCAGGTGTACACCATACAAAATCACCCCACGTTGGGGAAATTTGGTTTTAAAGGGGAATATTTTGATTTTCCTAGTATTTTTGAAAAAGATTATCAATGAAATATCTAATTAGAGCACATATAGGTCCTCTGGAGGATGGGATGCCTAATTATCATGTTCATGTAATGTTGGCCTAAAACTTAGATTAAGAGCCCTCTTCTTAACATCAAATTTAACTGGTTAGAGTTGTTATAGCATTGAGATAATAACTTTCTGCTCCAATATTGTCATTTATTGTGAGGAGCCATTGTTTCCAAGAAGAATCGTAATTTTTTTATCAGTTCCAGAGAAAATCAATGCTTTTTTTGTGTCGTCTTAACAATGTTCAGGTTACCCTTTCCTGCAAAGGCTTGTGTGCAAAGTATCTGATTTTTCATAGGCGTATAATGATGTACTTGGTGAAGGAAGCGGTAAAAGTATTCTACTTTGATTAGATGTTGTCCTATTCGGGCAAATTACATAAGCAAAAATGACTAATTAATATGCAAAAATCAGCATAATCGCTATATTTTTTAAACGTTACATCGGATGCAAATTCCTCCACTGCACACGAAAACCCCATTATGGTGCGCATCTTCTTTGCCATTTGGAAATTCCTGATACATGCGGCTAGGTATGAAATGAGCTAATTAAATATGCAAATTCCTTTGCTACATGAAAAACTACTAACCCATCCATTTGTGTGTGGAATCTATGGATGAGGAAGGGATGGGTGTTGGGGAGGAAAAAAGGGGAAGGGTTGGGTGCGTCGAAGATGGGAAGGGTGTGGTGTGTCGGCCGAGGGGTGGAGTAAACCTCAATTGACCTTGGTTGACTGTTGTGACCTTGGTGACCTTTTGTTACTCCATAGCCATGCGACCTCGGTGACACCCTGTGTGACCCTCATTGACCTTGGTGACCTCATGTGACCCTTGGTGACCTCATGTCCATCGTTTGGGCTCATTCACACATTTGTGTGTCTGGGTGGGGTCGTTTGGGGAAGGGGAAGGGTGGGGTGAGTCGGAAAGGGAAGGGTTGTGTTCGGCCGATGGGTGTAGTGGCTCAATGTGACCTTGGTGCTTTGTAATTACCTTGGTGACCTCAATGCATCTTGGCCCATTCACAATTTGTGTGGCGGGGTGGGTGTGTTGGGGGAGGGAAGGTGGGGTGAGTGGAGAGTGTAAGGGTGGGTGACTTCCAATTTGGTCTAATCCCTTTTCGTCTAATTGGCATTTTGGCTAACTCCAATTGGTCTGATACATTTATCTAATATCCATTTAGGCTAAACCATTTAGTCTATAGCCATGTAGTCTCAATATTCATTTGTCTAAAATCTCATATCGTCTAATATTCATATCGTCTATAACGATTTGGTCTAACACAATTGGTCTATACCCATCTGGTCTATATTCATTTTGTCCTAATATCCTTTGGTCTAATACCCACTTGGTCTAATATCCATTGGTCTAGAAATCCATCGGGTCTAATATGCCATTTGGTCTCATACCCATTTGGTCGAATACCCATTTGGTCTAATACCATTTGGTCTAATATTCATGTCGGTCTAATATCCATTTTGTCTAATGTCAATCTTGGGTCCCAATGGGTATTAGACCAAATGATATTGAAACCAGGTGGCCCATTTGATGTTGGTGACCCCATGGCGAACCTCGGTGACCCCATGCGACTTTAATGACCCCATGCGACCTTGGTGACCCATGCGACCATGGTGACCCCATGGACCTTGGGGGACCACATGTGACCTTGGTGATTGGTGACCCCATGTCACCTTGGTGACCTCATTCACCTTTTTCACGCATTCACAAACCCCGACGGCAGTACAAGCACTATCGGTCCAACGACCACATTTTTTTTCAGACATTTCGGTTAACCTTTTTTCAAATGCTCTGCTTGGGCTAAACGCTATGCCTGATTTACTTCAACCTTGATAGGAATGATAGAGTAATGTGCACAATACAGTTAGCTTTTGGCTGTCATTCTTTGCATTTCAATGAATTTTAATTCAGCTTATTTGTATATTTGTTCAGATTTTGTACATTGTTTTTTCACCTTTTTTCAAAGGCACTTCATGTCTACAAAACCTTCTCTCCAGTGCTTTTGTTCTCCTTCTTATCATTAATGCCCAATTTTATCAAAATAAAATAATTACAAGAAATGAAAATACAACACTTGTGTTCGAGAACCGCCTGTTATCATACTTCTGCAGTTTACCATGTCATGTTATACCCGAATCCGGTTTGACACATCCAACACCTCACTGGCAGCCCTCGCTGGGTGTCATCTGCTTGATTCATCACCCAAATGTGGCAGAGTGTCAAGCTTTTGAATTCTACTTTAAGCAAGCGTGGTACAGAGGTACAAAAGATTGGGTAGGTTTTGGGTTGGATAGCCCCCCAGTAAAGGCGGATCAATTCTGACATCATTTGGGGCTGGTCGATTTGTCTATAGTAATAGTAAATGAAAGAAACATCAAAGTATTTTCGATGCTTTTTATTTTGTTTTTTCTTTCCTCACACAAGATTTAAAATAAATTGAATCACAACTAATGAAAGTGGTTGGATTAAACACCAACAAATAATGAATTGTTTTTTACAAGACTTATTGGTGTGACCCCTACACTCTTAAAAATGTGATCTTCTAGTGGTAAATTTTTAATCGTTTGGATGTTAAAAGGGAACAACCCTTGGCCGCTGATTAACTTTACTCAGTTGATTGACTAATTGTTTTTCTCCATCTTAAAAAAGTGTAAAATTTTTTACTCACAAAACCCGACTAGTTAAAGTTTAATCAACCAGGAAGGGTTGTTCCCTTTTTACTCCACAGCAGGGAAACTTTAAGCAGATATGTCGAGTACAACTTTACCTCATCTATTGCAGTATAGTTCGTAATAAACAGCAGTCAAAACATTTTAACTCAACCAGTGTTTGAGTAAGTTCTCGCATAAGAGTCAATATTTTACTCACACCACTGCAGTTCACATGTTGAATGAAATAAAATCAATGTACAGGCGCGGATTCCGGGAGGGGGCGGAGGTGGCGCGCGCCTCCCTGTAATTCTGCAAATTCTTGTCAAAATCAGCCCATTTGAGGCTATTTTGGACCAGTTCCACCCTTTACCGCCTTTCACCCCCCGGTATTTTTGACATGAATTTTTCAAATCCTGATCCGCCATTGATGTAAGCTATGTGACTGACAACATACCACGAGAATTTGCAGTTGAAATCTATTTATTGAATCTTTAATGGATGCATGTCATAGTATCCATATAGAAAAAATCACAGTGGACATGGTGCTAACGAAGCATTTGACTTCACACTTCAGAAGGTTCAGGCCCTCAGGGCAGGTTCTATTGATAATAGGAGTGGCCTATAAATGGGTCATTTTTGCTTTTCATTAGTCTTTAAATACTTTTTTTGTATTCTATTATACCTATCTCCAATGTTAAAAATAACAAAATTTTTTTGGGCCTGGGTCCAAAGAAAAAAGTGTGTCAGCGCCCTTTGTGTCATGTCCCTTAATTTTGTGGTGGGAATGGATTTAAGCAGCAAACCCCGCTCTACTCTTTTTTTAGAGGCTTTTTGCAAGGCATTTGGTGTTTAAATATATGTAAAGGAGCTCAGATTACCTGATTTTGAAAGGTGCAATGGAAATTGCATTTCTTCTTGCAAAGTGACGTTTAGGCCTAAATTAAACACAATTTAATGTGAGGGTGCTTTTGAAGATTTTTTTGCTAACACTTTTTCATTCGCCTTTTTTAAGTTTGCAGCTACAAAGAGGATCACAAACTTGACCTGCTCAAAAATTTGAGCACTCTATCTCATTTAGTTTGCCTTTAGCAAGTCAGCTCTTGAATGTTCCTCTCCTCGCATTCTCCTATTCAAATGGTACAGGCGGCCAATGCACTTTCTTTGGGTATCATTCAATGGGAACATCAAATGAAAGTTGAAATGAGCACTGCAGACAAACCACAGGTAATAATTTCTTGAGCTGGTCAAATTGTGATCATCTTATGGCTTTAAACTTTAAAACAGCAAATGAGAAAGAATTAGCAAAAATCTTGAAAAGCACCCTCATGCTAAATTTTTTTTACCTAAACATCTTTTTAAGAATGCAATGGCCAATTCCATGCAACGTCAAAAATTAAGTATCTTTAGCTCATTTACATATAATTCTACCTCAAAAGCAAATTGCAAATACCTAAAAAGTCAGAGGGATTTTCTGCTCAAATACACTCCCATCACAAAATTTAGGGACATGGCAAGAGGCGCGCACACTTCTTGGACCAGAGGCAAAAAAAATGGTAATTTTCCTGTTTGAGATAGGTTATATATAATACAATAAAACCAGTCCCCAATGAAACTAACACAAATGGAATTTTTGCCTCCATATAGCCCACTCCTATTGATAAGTGAACTTAAAGAAAACCGCCACATGCAAAGCCCATCTACTATAATTAGGGGTAGGCTAATAAAGGTAAATTTTCCAGAACCATTCATCACCCCCTAAGTGATGAAAACTTTATGTGTACTGATCTCCATTTGGACCAGGCTTTTCGAAATTACCCGGTTCACAATCATGCCCATTCATGTAGCTCTCTCTGTGCATGTTAACTTGGTATCCTGCATGCACATGTGCATTGTAATTTAAACTTTGTTAAATTCATAACTAGATGCAATTTAGCTTATTTCGTTATTAGAAAAAGTTTTTTTCCCAAAAAAATTTTTGTTTTCAAAAAAAATAAAAAAATTAAAAAAATTGAGCCAACTGTCAAATGTCTAACCGGGGTCTAAACATAACCAGAGTCGTGTTATGAATAACGGTTACAGTACACCAATCATGTTTACCTTAGGCCTGTGGCATGTAACTTTTACCTTGTGCATGTAAGTTTTTGAAGCACATGCACCTGGTGCATGTAATTCTAAAATTGCAATTCGAAGCCTGTTTTGGACAAAAAAAAATGAAAAGTGCAAATCTAGGTGCCCAGGGTTAAATGCACATGATCCATAGGGCCACCAAATTAACCTTGATATCACATTTAGTTTAGTTTAAATCTGATTTAGTCTTTCAATTGTGAGTTTAGTGTTGTTTTTGAGGTTCATCAAATCCATTTTCAGAAGTGTCATGAAAGTTTGACTGTAATTTTTCTTCAAAATGGACATTTAATGTTGTGTGAGGGTGCTTAACACATAACAGCAGATTATGCGCTCAACTCAAAGGGCACTAATCAATGATTTGCCATTCATAAAATTGAACCAAAAACAATCTACTTTTTGATTATTTTTTCAATTTTTTGATTGGCAAATCACTGATAGTGTCTTTTTTTTTTTTTTTTTTTTTTTAATTTAAAAATGTGAAAAGCGCCCTCAACGCATATCAAAGCCATTTTAAAAAAAACAAAAGACACAAAATTTAAATGACAACTTCCACATGGATTTGTGCAGTCAACTTACTAAATGTGCATCTCAAGTCTAAATTGGAGGCCATCTTGGATCCTGCGCATTTTATGCAAGGACACTCTTGATCACACCTTTCATTCTTTTTTTTTTTAATGGTGTCAGCTCAAAATTGAACCTCTAGCCTATTCCTACTTAGCTATTTCCTACTATAATAAAATACAGGGGGGCCGTACCTTCTATCATCCATTGCTCTATATGCATTTGCATTTTTTTACCAAGAAAATAGGTGTCAAAAGTCATCTGGAGGTCACAGTTCTAGAAGACCTAAAATGATTTTGGTACACAGAAAGTAGTGGCGAATCTCCAATTCGCTCACTATAGTTTCGGAATAAGTTGTCTCTAAGGTCAATGTCAGGCACAAAAAATTGTTTGAAGATTGGCCATAGTGAACTTTTTTAGTTGGGTCGGTCGTCGGAAAAACTTTTTTTTCTTCTCTTCTTTTTTTTATGTCAATAGCCACTGCATTGAAACATGTTTGTTTGTATTAATAAGTTACAAACATTAAAATCAAGTTGATTCTCTCACAAATACATCTTTGTACATATGAAACCCACCTACATGCTAAGACTGTTTTAAACATCTTTTTTTTACATTTCCTAAAGTTTAAATTGAAAAAAAAAACTGTTTGAGGATTTTTTCAAAATTAGGGTCGGTATTCTTTTGGCAGAGTAAAAGGGAAAAAAAACTTTTGTCTTCTGATTTCCAAATTAAGGGTCGGTCGGAATGCAGGAAAATCAAACAAATTTTTTTTTTTGGCCTCATTTGCGTTATGGTGTAAAATATTTTAAAATTGCATTTGTGATTCTAAGCACCGGTTCTGTTTCTTAATGTGTTCAAGATATCCTGAGAAAAGCTTATTCTTCCCCCCCAAATTCAGTTGATTCTGATCTTGGCATTTTGATGTTAGTAGCAAATGTTTGCATCTCACACTCCCATAGACTACTGTACTGTAATTTCTGTGCGGACGAAAAATATCAAATTGCATATTTCTTGCAGAGACGTAGGAATTGCATGGCAACACATACAATACTCACCTAACTGTTCACAGATGATACAAAATCTCAATTTTGGGGGGGTAAGTCCGGGGGGGTGGGGGGGGGACTGTGAAATCACAAATGCCCACTGCTCACCAAGATATTTAATTAATATGGCTGGACGTAGAGTTTATTCTTTTGCATGCTAGTTGCTATACAAACCCTCACTCTCATATTTAAAGTTTGGTTTCACCAATTCCTCTTTGAGAACCTATACTCAGAAATTCCCGAGCGACACACTGAAATTTCACTTAAGTTACAGGTACATGTATTATACAACTTTTTTAAAACTTAAGTGTATGGGGGGGTCCACGTGGATCAACATTTTTGTTTTTTCGTCAACCCATGTTTTTTTAATACCAAATTATTTTTGGCCCACAAATTGTAGGTAATTGCCTAATTATCAATAGCGCATATTTTTGGTGGGAACAAATTTCAATCGGCCATCGTTTTTATGCTTATTAGCATAAAGAGAAGCATTTTTGTGGGCTATTCAAAACTTGTTTTGCCCCTTAATTGTAGTGGAGTAACTTTTTTTTTTTTCAATTTTAACTTGAAAAATCATATCAGATGTTGTTGGAGACTTCCATGCCCAAATTTAGGTAAAAGTTCTTCTGAAAAGTAATTTTCCATTTTTCGGTGGTAGTTTTTTTGTTTGTTGGGGGGGGGTTTGTTTGTGTTTTGTTTGGTGTTTTTTTTTTTTTTAAAAGCCCTTTTGAATTTCAAATGATTTTTATCCCTCTTATGTGATCGTGTTTATGTACCCCATCAATGTTTGGTAACAATTCCAATGGCAAAACTTCCAATGCAAAGTGGTTTTTAGAGGGGGCCACATGGACCCCCCCCTTACACACTAACGAAGTGTGCACGACTTTATCACACTAGTGT